>JAOTRH010214220.1:0-10772 GCA_034768845.1 Heliamphora exappendiculata | reverse complement strand
CGGGTGGAAGGCCACGAAACTATTCACACCCCGACCGCGACGTATCAGACCATCCGTGTAGAGCCGGTTCCCGACAACCCCGCGCTGCGCAAGCGCGGAGCCTTATGGATTTGGTACTCCGACGATGCGCGGCACATCCCGGTGCAGATGCGCGCGCGCCTGTTCTGGGGCACACTGACCTTTCGCCTGACCGGCATCGACTCCCTAGAGGATGTCGAGGGGGCGTTGGGGACAATTCACGCGCATCGCGAGTACGGTCTGGTCGTAGCCGCAAGCAATCTGAACAAGCGTCGCGGCTCTCTCCGAGATGCCGCGTATTTACAGGCACTCCTTACTTGGGCTCGTCTAAGCCCTCCCGCGACGTTGAGTCTAGTCGGCGGGTCAGGTCAAAGTCGGGAGGCGATCCTCGAGGAAGCCTGCGGATATTCAGTGGGAATCGCCATGCTCGCGATGGCCGGAGGAATCAAGGTCGCCGGCGAGTCCTCGTTCCGGCAGGAAGCTCTCCTAAGCGCCAGGAAGCGGATGGAGGCGGCGTACCAAGGCGACTACGCTGGACTGAGCCGAGGTAGAACCGTCGATCTTCTTTCGGTGAGTGGCGCCGATCGGCAATATTTGAAGCCATTGTTCAACGGCTCGTCGCCAACGAAGGTCAAGGACAAATTCGACTTGAAGGCGACTGTTCGTGGCATCGCGATGCGCACGACATCTGCGACAGACCTCGACGACAGCACCGTGTCGGCGCTCGCCACGCTCACGCACGAGCTCTTCGAAAATACTCAGGATCACGCTATTTCCGACGAAGGCGGCCAGCTCTATCGGCGCCACGTGGAGCTCCTCAACGCCGGGTGGATCACGACCTCTGATGAGGAAGCCAAAGCCGATTTCTACGGCAACGACACCTTGCGCCGATACTGGTCAACGATTTCTGCTGCACAGAAGAAGCGCGAGAAAGTCTCCGGTTTCTGCTTCAACTTCCTGGATTCCGGGCCTGGGATGGCAGCTCGCCTGCTCAGGCGTCCGATCTACATGATGTCGCCCGCTGAGGAATCGGCTGCGTTGCGGGAGTGCCTACGCATGCACGTGACGTCCAAGAGCACCCACGCGACTGGTTTGGGCCTCAAGGCCGTCATGGATGAAGTCGCGCAGGCCGCCGGATTCATTCGGCTGCGGTCTGGTCGCCAGGCCATCTTCAAGTGTTTCATGCCTGGCACGCAAAACTCGAACGAGGAGGTCGAGTTCGAAGACTGGTTCGGCGCGGATCGCGAACTCATGCGCGTCGCCGGAACCCTTATCAGCATTTTTCTGCCTCTGCCTCGCCCCGCGGTATGAAGCGAAGCCACGCGTTCCGATCGAGGACCAACTGCAAAGCCTCCGGCGAGTTCATAGACGTGCTCGTCGTTTTCTTTGCGCGAGCCGAACTCGACATGAACGTCTTGGACGACGAAATCCAAGACAACCTGAAGACCGACGATCCGTTACCGGACGCGGTTGCACTCGTCTCGTTCGAGACCCACGCCGATCGCCTCATAGACGTCTGGCGTCAAAACAAGACACGCGCGGCGGGACTCGTTCGTCGGGGTCGGCGAAACGCCGTCGACTACCTCAAGGAATTGGCGGTCTGGAAATTTAACGAAGGCTCGTTCATCAAAGCCTTCCGCGACGAAGACTCCAGGCAGACCTACGACCTCGATTTGGCCAAACTATGGCGCGACGGGATGTCGCAGTTGGTCGACGAGCGCGGTGCCTACCAAGAGGCGCCACCAGGGCATATTTTCAAGCATCCGTCCGGGCGCGAAACGCGGCAGTTCTTGCTGGCGAGCGAACTCTTGCGCGACGAGGTAGACGCCTACTTCGTCGCCGTCGCGGTATGCGCGGAGGCCTGGGATCGCCTGAAGACGACGTCGACCCTTCATATCGATACGATGGGCATCTACGCGATAGCGCGAGCGATCGAAGACATCGCTCGGCGATGCGGCGGCCTGACGAGCTCGTGGGAAATCGATAGCTTTCATTCGCACGGCGGTATCGACGGCCTGCATGCGGTGCTCGAGTCCAGCGATGCCGTATTGGTCAGCGCCTCGACCACGGGATCGATGGCCGCAAAGCTTGCTGACGACGGCTCTCCACGCGAGGCGCTGATCACGCTGCTCGAAATGTCGGACGCGGGGCGAGTGGGATCGATCGTCTACGCGAGGAGTCGCCATCAGGCGTCTCGCAAGCTGCTTTCCCAACGCGGACACAACGACACCGTCATCGAATTGGCGGGCGAATATTTTGCCGCTCGCGCAGTGAAGCCCCGATCGTTCGTTCTCACGAAAGCGCATCAACCGAGCGCGCTGGCGTCGATCCTGAAGAATTTCAGCGATGCGTCGAGTCTACGTCTCAACCACACCAGACCGATCGGCCCAGCCCGCAAAGACGTCGTTAGCCTGGACGAAGCCGCAGTAGCAGGCGATGCGGACTTGAAAGAATGGCTAGACGACGAGATCAAGCTCAAGACTCCTGCGAGCGTGTCGCACGTGCTCGGCCTGGACGGCGTTGGCGGGCGGCAGATGGCGCAGGAGTCCGCCCGGATTCTCGAACGGATCTCCGGCAGAGCACCAGTCGTGTTGACCTTGGCCGAGCTCGCAGGGCTCGACGCCACGACTCGCGCAGGAGTCACCGGCGTGCTGGTGTGCGGTGCGGTCGTCGGCGACGGACATAGCTTGCGTGCAGTCGCTCGAGATTTGCGCGAGCTCGTGCCCAAGACATCGCGCCATTTCGTCGTCGCGGTCGGCCTGCCCGAGACGATGCAAGCATGGATGCGGCTGACCCAATTCCTGATGCAGTCGGGGAACAAGGATCGCCCGTATCAGTTCTCGTCTTGGCAAGTTCTCCCCACGGGTGCCCCTTCGGGTTCCACGGGGGCGTGGCGACATTCCGCGACGTTGATGCAGCAAGCCGAGCAGGTTCCCGTCCAAGAAGACGCACCGTGGCCTAAAGAAGTGTTCTTGCCTTCGGTCGCAGCTCTGGCCGAGGCTTTGGAGCAATGCGGCGACGGCTACCTTCCGACGTCTGCCGGCGTCGGCCTCGTGCTGACGAGCGGCTTCGTATTTTGGGATCCGACCGTGGAGAAGCGTACGGCTAGCAACAACGCCGCGGTCAGCTTCCTGGCAATGTCGGCGGCTCTGCAGAACGCACGCGAGTACGGCGAGCCGAACGGGCGCCTAAGCTCCTCGATGCACGAGACGGTCGTATTGGACGTCGAGAATTTTTTGCGATTCAATGACGGCATCTTGCAGGCCAGCCTACTGCGCGCGGCTGATCCAAACGAACTCGACTATTCCGGGTCGCCAGAACTCAGCCAGATGCTGCGCGAGTTTCTGGAAAAAGTGTTCACGAACGCCGGCCGTCCTTACGGGGAGGCTTCGGTAGAGTTCGGGTTAGCCTTGGCAACCGGCCGTCTCCGGCTCGCGGACGCCGACAGCTTGGAGCTCATCGAGCGCATCAAGGCAAAGATTCCTCAGCCCAGCGCGCTCCTGGGTGCTCTCTACATGTGGTGGCTGGCCGTCAAGCACGCGTAGACTTGGTGAGACCGCGCCATCGGCCGCAAGCCCCATCGCTGCGCTGACTCGTGGCGCGGTCGACCGGTCGCGCAGGCCCTTCCCCGCCTGATGATGACAGCGGCAGTGCCCCCCCGTATCAGGCGCTCCCGAATCAAGGCTCCGTAGGCGGCCAGGAAGACGATGCGCGAACTAAGGCGATGCCGATCGCTTTCGAGGACATCGAAGCGAAGAGAGTTCGCAGGCTGCCCGCCGTCCTATCGCACGTTCGCGTCGAACGGTTCAATCCGGTCAGAGACGGTTCTTTTCCGGACGGGTAAAAGAGCCTCGCAACTAGGCTGGATCGATTGCTGGCAAAGCTATCGGCTCAATTGAAGCGATCGTGGCGACTGAGGCGCGTGCTCGCGATTTCAGTGCCACCCCACCCCCCACGATCTAGGGAAAGCTCGCTCACTCATCCATATTGTGGATGTTACGAGTCGCAGCGCACACTACGCTCCAAACAAGAGTCTCTTCACGACGCCATGTCGATGACTGCGAGGCAACCCGGAGGTTAAAGCTCACAGGGAGGAATGGAACATGACAGTTTCATCGAACGGCTCTGGCCGTCGAAATGGCGTCGAACAAGGTCGGCGCAATTTCGCGTTGGGCGCTTCGTTGCTCTTGATTGGCAAAGGCGCAATCGCACAGCAAGGTAGCGGTAGCGCTGCCTCGGCGCCGACGGTCGGCGAATCGCCCGATCCGACGTTCGTGGACTACTGGGCAGACGACAGAGTCTCTCAACGTCTCGACAACACGGTCAAAGGCGTCAAGCTTCCGCTCGACAAAGACGTGGCGGCGGCGCAGAAGATCATCGCCAATGCCCCATCGTCCTCCCCGCTGGCCGTCATGGCGTATTTCGCGGACCTCAAAGAGCGCGGAAGCACCGGCGAGCTTTTCAACTCTCGTTGGAAAACCTACGAGAACCCCGTGATCGTATGGTTTTTCCACGCAACGCAGACCAAGCCTACAGGCGATTGCACGTCGTGGTGCGCCGCGTTTTTGTCATGGACACTGGAGCGATGCGGCTTGCCTTCGATGCACAGCGCGAGCTCGCAGGCGTACGCGAAATTCGCGGTCGGAGCAGACGAACCCAGGCGCGGCGACGTCGTCGTCTTCCAGGACGTCGGCGATGCGGGACATGGTCACGTCGCGCTACTGCTCTCGCGTACGAATGACACCCTGCAAGTAATCGGCGGAAATCAAGGAAACGCCGGCGCGATCCCGGCTTGCGTGGGCTATCCGGTTTCTCAGATCGGAAGAGCCCAGCGAAGCGCCAAAGGCGATCACGGGCAAATTATTCGCACGTACCGGCGCTATAGCTAGATCGGCTGTTCCGATCGAAGCTATTGCTCGGCTTGGACGCGCCTGCTCAGGTGCGCGAGCTCCGAGTCCGATTGCACGTCACGGTCACCAGCGACCGTATAACGGAAGGTCGACTATGCGATTCGCATTTACCGCCTTGATGGCGATTGTTCTCGCCCTGCTTTGCGGCTGCTCGACGCTACCAGCACACGTCAAAGAGCCGCCGAGAGACGCGCAAGGCAATATCGCCGAAGTCACGGGCTCGAACGGTCCAGTACCCGTTGCCATGAATATCACGGCGCTCGACACGCAACTCAAGTCCTTCTCGATCACGTGGGACAACGCCGAAACGGAACTCAGATACGAGCTCGATGGCGCGGACTCCCTCGAGTTCGCATCTTTGGTCTGGTCAGCGTACAAGATGGCGACCGGGCGCCTTCACGATGCGAAGTGGGGGGCCGCCGCAGCGGGCGGGGTCGGGCTGTTCGAAAACAAGTATCAGATTCAGGTGCAGGCCGGCAACTACAGGAATGCGACGACGGCGATGCGCTGTCTCTACAAGAACGTGCATTCTCTGCCGTCTGATTTCTGGACCGGAGTATTCAAAAGCAACGGCGAACTCGCCTTTTCGAAAGCGGATCTGACCAAGGCCATCTCCGACTCTGGAGACGACAGCGCCGATCCAATAAGCGGGTATGGAACGCTCAAGGACCTGTGGTCGACGATCAACTCGGCAATCGTAGAAATCGACACCAGGCTGCGCGATCAGCAACGCGATCTGCGAATAGGCACGCCTAGCTCGCAAGAGCTCACGCAGGCGTTCGGAGGCGGCGCTTCGGCTCAGGCGGGAGCGGATCGAGCCGCCCCGATCATCGCGGATGCCGCTAACAGCGTGCAACTGCCGGTGGCCGCTCAAACCATCGCGGACGCCATCGTGCTGCCAAAGAAGCTGGAGGCCTGCGTGGCCGCCATGGGCAAGTAGGCAAGCACCGTGCAAAATCTGGCGATCACGAAGAACTCGCACAGGCGATGGTTCGCCACGACGGCTGCTGCAGCAGCGATGCTCGTTTCTACTCACTCGTCTTGCATCGCTCAGCCCGGAGAACCGGAACCGAAGCCCCCGAGAAGACTCGCTCTGGTCATCGGAAACCGCACGTACGCGAACATCGCTCCTCTGCCGAGCGTCGATGTCGATGTCGCTCGGATGTCATCGAATCTTCGAGATCTGGGCTTCGATGTCACGCCCTACGATTCGGTACCGAGCGAGGACTATCTAGAGAACACCATCCTTCCCACTTTCAAAGCGAAGCTGAAGAAGGGTGACTTGGTCGTCTTCTATTTTTCGGGGCACGGCTTCACTTACGGCGCGTCTAGCTATCTGGCGCCAGCCAACCTTCCTGCCAAGATCTCGAGAGACGACATCACCGACTACGCGTTGCCCGTAGAGAGCGTGGAAGACTATTTCGAAGACAGCGAGCCCGGCGTGCTCCTGATCATCGTCGATGCGTGTCGCTCCATCGCGAGCTTCATCGTCGACGACGGCAGCGCGACGACGACTGCTACGGATTCGCAGCACCCCCCGTCCGCGCCATTGCCAGCACCCGCCGTAAGGCCAGGAGGTCAACTGCCCGCCGGCACGATCGGCAAAGGCTTCTCGGAAGGCGTGCCCCCGAACGGCTATACGGTCGAGACATTGATTGCTTATGCCTCTAAAGCTGGATACGAAGCGATCGCGCGATCGGATCCCGGCAAGCCCAGCTTGTTCACGGGAGACTTGATCGCCTACATCGCTCGCGAAGACGTCGAGTTCAAGCAGATGTACGGCCTGGTGTCTTCGGACGTCGATTTCGACAGCGGCAAGAAGCAGCGCGCGGGTTTGGCGGTCTGGACCGCGACTTCTTTGTTCATGAAGCAATCGCCAGCCATCACGAGCCAGGAACGCACCGCCTGGCTTGCGGCTTTGAATACCCAGGACGCCCGATCGATCTCAAGGTTTCTTCAAACCCATGCCGTCTCGCCGTACGCTCAACAGGCGCGAGCTTGGCTCAAAGACAACTCTAAAGAGCAACGATCGCCATCGTTGCTCTCGCCACAGCTGGTAGACAACGCTTGGACGAATTCCTCCAAGACCCTCTCGGCGCAGCTCGAAGACATCGGCTTCCCCTCGCACGCAGCAGCAGTCCCGCCGGCGCAATTCGCGCCCCCCGTGGTGGCGTCTGCCGGCTCGGACAGATCGGAACGGATCCGATCCGCGTTCGACGGACTCGTTGCCGCCGGATCCCTCGTGACAATGCACCCGCTGAAGGGGTTCGCATCGCCGGACATTAAAGGCTCGCCCGTTACGACTCTGGCGGCTGGCACGGTCGTCAAGGTGACCGCGGACTCGCAGCGAAAGTCGATCGACGGCAAGTCCTGGATAGAAGGCAAGGTTGGAGGCGCAGGAACCTCGATCTTTCTGCCTGTTCAGCTAGCCACGGCACCCAAGACCGTCGATCTCGGCAAAGACTTGCGAGAGCTCGTCGCGCCTCCGCAAACCTCGGGTCTCGTCGATCTGGTTCAGGAGAAGTCGATCGTCGATTCTGTCGCCGAATTGAAGGCCCAAGGAAGAACGATCCGCTGGGTATCGCTGGCTAGCGGTCACACCGACGACAAGATCGAACACATCCTGAGAGCAGGTCGACTCGTGCACGCGGCCTACGTTCTTCGCAACGCGGGGATACCTTCCGACCACATCACCTCCGTTGACGATGCCTCGGACCTCCAAGACAGTGGCGTACGCGTCCGGTTCTATGGCGAATGAATATTTAACCGAATCGAGGGATCATCGTGACAAGTACCTCAATCCGTAGAACTCTGTTCCTTCTGGCGGCCTCTATCGTTTCTTCGGCCCACGCCGAGCAGGCCGCGCCGCGCTCCATCATTACGCCTCCGCCGGCGGCGGGCTCGGAAGACTATCAGGAGGTCGTCAACGCTTATTTGAACGGATCGGCGCCAAAGATCATCGGGGGCTCGAAGGCCGCCGACGGTGCGTACCCGTGGCAGGTTTCACTCGACGTCTCGTGGATCGTCGATCCATACCGCTCGCACTTCTGCGGCGGAAGCGTGTACTCCGATCACTGGATCGTTACTGCCGCGCACTGCGTCAATACGCTCAAACCTACGGACGTCATCGTGTCGGCGGGCAGCAATAGCTTGACCGACGGACGCGTCCGCCGAAACGTCCGTCAAATCATCCTGCACTCAGCCTACACGGCGAGCAACCACGCCAACGACATCGCCCTACTCGAGATTTTCGGCGACCCGTTGCCTGTCACGGACGCCAGTTCTGCCATTCGCAGCGTGCCTCTGGCCAGTCTCGGTGCCGAATCATTCACTACGGGCATTGAACCCACGCAGGGCGTGCACCAGGGCACCTGGTTCGAAGTCACTGGTTGGGGCTCGACGGTCGAGAAGGGCTCCCAGGTACGCGACCTTCGAATGGCGCTGGTTCCGTACAGATCGCCGGACAAGAAGATCGAAAAGAGCTGCGCGCGAGATATCGCCTACGGCAACGCCGTCATGGACAAGATGCTGTGCGCTGGCAACGACCATGACGCGTGTCAAGGCGATAGCGGCGGTCCGCTGATACTTCGAGACGGCGCGTCCGTCAGTCTCGTGGGAATCGTTAGCTGGGGAAAAGGTTGCGCGCGGGCAAACAAGCCGGGCGTCTACACCGACGTTGCCAAGTACGAATCCTGGGTCCGCGCCTGCACCGCCAACCCGGCATCCTGCCCTTGACACGGCCGAGCCTCCAAGGGATCGAATGAATCCGCTTACTCGCCGGTGTGCTCCGGTGTCGGCGAGGACGCTTGCGCAGCGTTCGTCGACAGCGTTCGTTTGCGCGAAGCCGCATTCTTACTTGACTTGCTTGCTGCGGCCTTAAGGGACGTTTGCGTCTTTGTAGGAGCGGTCTTCGCCACGGCGCTCTCATCACCTTCTTAACCTTCTTGACTGCCGCCTCTGCTCCGGAAACGGCCTTCTATGCCGCTCTCGTCGCCACTTTCCTTGCGGTCGTCGTTGCAGCCTTCTTGGACGGGGCCGCCACAGAAGTCTTGACGATCAAGAAGTCGTCGCGGTTCTTGGGTTCCTACATCACTTTCAACTCCCGATGTCGTGTTCCGCTGTTCCATTACGTTCTACACGGAGAACTTAGCTCGCGACGTCGGATCAGCGGACGCCGCTTGTGTTTGTGAAAGGCGATCTAGGAGAATGGGATGGGATGGAGCGATCACGGGTTCGACGACGACAACAGCGACCCCAGCACTTTGCCGCCAGGGGCCGCTGACAGCCGATATCAGGTCTTCAACCCGAACGACGCCTGGCTCGAAGGCGCGAGCGAAGATGACAAGCTAGTCGCCATGCGTGCCTGGTTTCGCGCACGCTATTGGGATCCAGCGAACGAAACACCCTACAACAGCGCCGAGGGCGGGTATCTGTTCATCCACGGCGGTCCCTACGATCCGTCGGAGGAGCTCTACGACCGCTTCGGCGGTGTCGTGCCGGACGAGTTGATCGAACGAGTAGCGTCCGAGATGTACGACGATGTGGGACACGAGTGGGCTCCGATTCACTACGACATCGACGACGAGCATGATGAGGAGGCACCGGAACGTCCCAGGCTGGCGCCGACGGGGATCGCCCTGGTGTTGTTCGACTTGGACAACACGCTGGTGCGCACCGATGGCCTGGAAGCCTTTCGTGGGACTGAAAACGTCGGAAAACCGTTGTCTCCTCAGGCCGAGGCGACACTGAGCACGGCGCTCCTGGCAGATCCTCAACGGCGCATCTACTACGAAGCCTCGCTCACCGCAATCTCGCTGCGCTTTCCCGGCATCAAATTCGGCGTGTTCACGCGCTCGCCGCGGGCTTACGCGATAGTCGTACTCAAGACACTGTTTCCGAACATTGCGTGGACGACACTGGTCGCCCGCGAAGACGTGGGCCAAACAAAGCCCGCCCCAGCAGGGGTCCATGTCGCGGCTCGAGTCGCCGGCATCGCCGACCCCGCGAGCATCGTTGTCGTTGGCGACGAAAGTTCCGACGTGCTTGCTGCTTACGCCGCGGGGAGTTGGGCGGTCGTGGACACGACGTCTTGGCCGTGGCCAAACTCGAAGGAGAACTACCGGACGATGGAGAGAGTGCCAGACGCCTTCATCAAATCTCCGGACGAGCTCATCGAGTTCATGACAAATCCGATTAGCTTTTTTCCCTTGCTTGAGCGGCGCGAGGCGAGCGGGAACTATTGGATACCGAACGCTCACCCACGAATCGACTGGAATTGGCAATTTCCACTCTGGGCGTTGAGAGATCGTCTACCAAAGCTATTAATTGGCGTCTTGGGTCGCCGATTTAGAAAAACTTTGGCGGCGCGCCGAAGCTGGCATCCAGTCACGTACGAAATCGAAGGGTACAAGAATGCGCAACAATTCCCGTCACACTGGGTCGATTCTCTCCTCCAAGCGCTATCGCATGCTCACGCCGGAAGGATAGGCGAAGTTCTTGTGACAGTCGTTCCAGCCAAGCCCGGTCGTGCCATGCGATTGGAAGCTCTCCTGAACGAGCTGGCGAATCGCTATGCTGCCAATCCAGGAACTGGCTGGACGCGAAGGTTCGTCTTCTCTCCAGATCTTCTGGCGTTCACGCAAGGCGTTTTGTCGAATCACGGTGCAAATCTGAACGCTGAACAGCGGTACGCCAACATCTTCGACCACCTTCATGTCGTCGAACCAGCCAGGGTACGCGGCCGCGTGATCGTCCTGATCGACGACGTCGTCACGACCGGCGCCACGTTGTTGGTTGCCGCGCAACGACTAAGGGAGGCCGGGGCGTACGATGTGCAGGCCATTT
>JAOTRH010214209.1:0-10772 GCA_034768845.1 Heliamphora exappendiculata | reverse complement strand
GAATTAATAATGAGGTGGAGTTATCAATGAGATAGACTTGAAATGAAATTAATAATGCAGTGGAATTAGGGTCGGGTTTACAATGAGATTGGATTACATTTTTTATATTTAATTTGATTTCGATTAGACAATGAATTAAATTATAATTGTTTAATTTTTAAATATAAAATTGGATTAAATTTATAATTTTTAAAATTTATTCTTAATTAAATAAATATATTTTTTAAAATTTATTAAAATCATAAAAATTATATGAGTAATAATCATTTTGTTACCGTTCCAAATGAATTGGAGTACTAATATCTACCTTTGGTGGATATTAGTAATACCCCATTTTGGTGGGATTACAAGTTCAAGAGACTATTAGTCTAACCTATTTTAAAACAATCAAACAAAATATTAATAAAAATGAATTAGCAATCCAATCTCATCTCATACACGTACCATCAAACAAGGGCTCTCAAGGGGATTCTAAGAAAGTGGAGGTTATGCTTGGAGGAATTCTCCCAAGTATGGTGGTAGATATAAGCCCTCTATGAGATAATTGTTTAATTATTTATTTTTAATTTTAGTAAACAAAATTATTATTTAATTAGTCTATTATATTTTTTTGACTCTGCTCATCGAGACGATATGAAATAAGTAAAGAAATTGATCAAAAGATAAAAAAAATTCATTAAAAATAAAAATAAGACAATTATTTTTTACTTTTTTTGTTTATCTTATTGACATGATTTAGAAAATAAAAAAAAAATTAGTCAAAAAATGAAAAAAATCAAAAAAGAACAAATTTTTTAAAATTTAACCCAAACGGAACCATAGTGATAGCTAATGCTAGAGCATTGGTGACTAATATTCGTACATGTTATTTTTGTTTTACATTCTTGCAATCAAGGCCAGAGCCAAAACCTTTAATATGAGGGGGCCAGCTCTTATGTAAAATAATTATATTTTTTAATACATAAATTCAATACACATGTATAATCGATAGAAGTTTAATAAATCAAAAAGAGTTCATGCAAATGTAGTAACCAAATACAGTGTAAGTAACATTTGCGATCCTCCCGAGAGTTATCCCTGTAAAAGAATACCTCTTGCCGGTGGGCAATCTTGGATCTTCTGTCAATGAGAGCTTAACACAGCAGAGAAGATAGAAAGAAGAGCTAACAGATGGAGGACATAATCAAGGGCTTTAACAAGAGGCTAGTATTAACAATGGATGAGGAAGAAGAGGTAATCATGGATGATAACATCACTCAATCAACGAGGCCACAGGAAAGCTATGCCTCGTGGGGAAATTGATCACGAGAAAATCTATCAATTATAAAGCAACGAGAACAACGTTATACGCAATGTGGAAAATCTCGAAAGGCTGCAAATGCAAAACGCTAAAGGAGAATACTTTTTTGTTCCAATTCAGTCATGCGGATGATAAACTATGACTCTCGACCAATGGCCCATGGTCATTTGATAACAACTTATTGGCACTGAAAGATTTCGATGGCAGACTATGAGCAATGGGTTTTGAGGCTAGTAAAGTAGCCTTCTAGATAAGGGTGAGTGACCTGCCACTGGCATGCATGAACAAAGAAGTTGGCTATCTCATAGGGCATAGGTGCGGCGTTACGAAAGATGAGTGTAGCCTGGGGACCAAACTTGAGAATAAGAGTTCGCATCGACATTACCAAGCCTTTGCTAAGAGGTATAAGACTGGTTATGGGCAACTCCAAACCAATATGGGCGAGTTTCAAGTATGAAAGACTTACCCTATTTTGTTACGAGTATGGGATCATCGGACATAACAACAAGGAATATGAAGAGAAGTTTAGTAAAGATGTAGGGAAAGGATCATAGGATATGCAATACGGTCCATAGTTGCATTTCAAGGGCACAAATAATGGATTACAACATAAAAGATCAGGCAATTTTTCTAGATCAACATCGGCAAATGAGAGTGATGATAAACGTATGAAGGATCAGCGCACAAAAGGCACTTGTTCGAGGCATGAAGAGTTTGGTGGAGATTTGGTAGTCTCGGTAATGCTTGCTCTGACGGAATCTGGCGTGAAACAAAATAAGAAAACATAGGATTTCACAAAGGAAAATAAAGGAAGGGAGTCAAAATTTGAAAACGAAGGGATAAGGAAAAATCAACGGGACACAGAGGTTTCCATAAATTCTAGGGAAAATGACGAAATTCCACACAATTCGGAGCACATTATAGAGCTGAGATCCAGCGATCTTGTAAACGAGGAACAGAAAGAAGATATTCTCTCTGTTAGAGACCAGGAGGGAACCAAACATGAACAATTGAACAACCCCTACAACCTGGGCGGGTTTTGAGTGGCCTAACAAGATTGGACCCATTAGAAGTGGACGCTGGGGGAAAAATGAGAGGAAGACCCGAACCTAAACCCAAAAACGAAAAACATGAAGATCGGGTTGAGATGAATCCATCCCCAAACCAATGCAATCAAAAAGGGGCAAAACAGTTGCAAGCTAGGGCTCGACAATGGAAATGGAAAGACTAGAGAATTTCTAAGGGACCAAACCTATCTTTATCTGTGGTGGGTAACAAGAGAAGCCATGATGGGTTTTCATCATAAGTGAAGATAAGTTGGAGCTTCCAATCTCAATTAAAAAATAAAGAACCAACAAAGAAGGTACAGGTATATGTCTCGACGATGTATCGGTGGTGGCTGAGAGCCAGCCCCACCGAACTCTATGAATATAATTAGTTGGAATTGTCGAGGGCTTGGGAACCTTCACACAATTCTGAGCCTCTAAATGCTTTCGAACGCTGAAGATCCAAACTTGGTTTTTCTCATGGAAACCAAACTAACAAAATTTAATTATGCGGGAGGTCACCCGAGTTCAATTGGGGATGACTAGAGCTTTCGGGGTGCCACAAAAAGGTCGTTCAGGGGGACTAGGTTTGTTATGGAAAGATTGTAAGGTTGAAATCAATAAAATTTCTAAAGGGAACATTGATGATGTGGTTATGGGCCAGACTAGGAAGCTAGTTGGAGGTTAACAGGATTCTATGAAAACCCTTAGGTATCAAAAAGAAGCGACTCATGGGAACTTCTAAAAAGACTAGCAACTGTAATGGATTACACATGGCTATGCCTAGGTGATTTCAACGAGATCCTAATTAGGAATGAATACGATGGGAAGAATGAGAGAGCGAGTTGGCAAATTGAAGCTTTTAGGAGAGCAATTGAAGACAACAACTTATACGAGCAAGGCTCTAGTGGGGAGGTCTTCACATGGTGAAATAGAAGAAAAGAAAAATACTTGGTAAGGGAGAAGTTAGATAGTGCTTTAATTATTGTAGATTGGAAGAGAATCTTCTCATATGCCAACGTGAAATTGCTAGCCAAATTACCGTCTGATCACCTACCTTTGATGTTATATGATAATGGAAATTCAAGGGTGGAAAAGAGGTGCCAAAAATTAAGATTGTATAGGTTTGAGCAAGGGTGGTTGAGATCCCAAGACTGTGAGAAGATTATCCATAATAATTGGCATATGCAGAATACCTGCCTTAACCTAAAAGGAATAAAGAGGAAGATTGAGCATACTGGGCAACTTTAGCAAAATGGAACTGGGTGTCGTTTGGACACGTCCAGAATAACGTTAGATGGCTCAAGGAAAAGCTCACTAAGCTGCAATCAAACAAACCAAATGCTAGCAGCCTGGAGTTAGAATACAAATTGAACAAAAAGCTAGAAAAACTACCGGATAGAGAAGAAATATTATGGAAACAAAGCGGAAGAGCTGGCTGGATGCTCTTAGGGGATCGTAATTGAAAATATTTTCATGTTAGGGTAACCCAAAGGCGAAAAGATAATAAGATAACAGGGATAGAAGATGATCATGGCAATTGGCACACGTAGCAAACCTAGATAGAGGTAAACTTTATAAACTACTTTAAAAAGTTGTTCCAATTCGTTAACCCTCAAATTGGCAATAGGTGGGAAGCAACGGTTCAAAGCTAAATCACTACGGAAAGGAATGAGAGATTGAGAAGGAAATTTGTGGAAGATGATATACTGAGAGTTCTGAAAAGCATGCATCCTACAAAGGCTCTAGAACTTGATGGCAAATCGGCACTTTTCTACTAAAAATTTTGGCATATTGTGGGAAAAGTTGTAATGAAAGGAGTACTGAAGGTGCTAAATGAGGGCAAATCAATGGAAGGAATCAATGAAACATTTATAACACTAATTCCTAAGATCAGACCCCCAAAGAAAGCCACATATTCCAGACCAATCTCTCTTTGTAATGTCATATACAAGATCATCTCAAAAGCCATACAACCTGCCTTAAGGAGGTTCTTCCAACCATCATCTCAGATGCTTAAAGTGCTTTTGTGGAAGGTAGATTGATAACGGGTGACGTTCTCATAGCTTTCGAACTTTTTCATCACCTCAAGAATAAAATAACAGGAAAACATGGACTAATGGCGCTGAAATTGGATAAGAGAGGCGTATAACAGAGCGGAATGACCATTTTTAGAAGCTATGATGAAATTTATGGATTTCGAGAATGATTGGATCCAATTGGTAATGCAATATGTTAGATCCATCTAATACAAGATTTTGATCAATAGGCAACCATCTGAGAGTTTCTAGCAAAGTAGAGAACTTCGACAAGGGGACCCAATCTCCCCTTACATTTTCCTAATATACGCTAAATGGATGCCTGCTTTATTAAGAAAAGTATAGGAAGAAGGACAAATCCATATAGTGAAGCTAACCGGAAGCTACCAAAGTATATCCCACTTGTTCTTTGTAGACAATAGCATCATCTTCAGTAAGCAAGTGTTAAGGAAGCCATGGCAACAAAGAATATCCTACAAAGGTATGACGAATCTTCTGAACAAGTAATTAATTTCAACAAATTAGCTTTATTCCTTAATAAAAATCAGCAGCCCAATGTTGTTGGGGAATGTGAAGATAATCCCATATGGGGATAGAACCGCTCAAGTTGTCAAAAAGGGCCTGCAGTAGTTTTCTACAGACTGCAGAAAAACTACGAACCTGTGTTGACCGCTCGATCGGTCTCGATCGGTTTCGATCGTTCTTTAGACTGATTTAGACCGATCGATCGGTCTGTGCAAGAAATGCTCTGTTATAAGCTGATAGGATTGCATCAACTGCAATAAATTTTCATATTTTTTTATATTCTTTCGTATTCTCTCTCCCAAGAACTCCCTCCCCTTGTAACTTTCAAGAATATGATAAAAATATGTAATCCTGTGGACGTAGGCACGATTTGCTGAACCACGTAAAATGTGTGTTTGTGTGATTGTCTCTTCCTCTTCTTTTTTTTTTTGTTCTTATTATGTGAATTGTGCATTTTTTGGTTGATCTTGGACGGAATTAGTGATAGCTTTCTAATCTCCAACATATGTAACTCAAACATCAAAGAGGTGCTAGGAATTGAGGTTGTTGACAAGCATGGGAAATATCTAGAGGTACTGGCCATTGTGGGGAGATCCAAGAAAGAAATGTTCAAAAACATCAAAGAAAGAATTTGGAAGATAGTTCAAAGGTTAGAATGAGAAGTTATTATCCCAAGCAGAAAGAGAGATACTGATAAAGGTTGTCGCTTAAGCAATTCCAACTTACATCATGTCTATTTTCAAAATTTTGGATACACTTTCAGTGAAATCCCAGCGCTGTTGGCCCGATACTAGTGGGGTGGATCAGAGAAAGCTAATAAAATCCATTAGAAAAGTTGGCAAGGATTATGTTGCAGGAAGGATATAGAAGGAATGGGCTTCAGGGATCTCAAGGCTTTCAACCTAGCCACGTTGGCAAAACAAGGTTGGAAACTCCTCACAAATTCTACATCACTGATATGAAAAATCTTAAAGGCAAAATATTTTCAGAACATGTCTTTCTTAGAAGGTGAGATTGGAGATAACCTATCCTTTATATGGAGGAGCATTATGGAGGGTCGCACTATTCTTTTAAAAGAGCTAAGATGGAGAGTAGGAAATCGTGAAAATATTAGCGTCCAAGGGGACAAATGGTTACCATGACCAACATCTTTTTCAATTCTTAGTACTAGGCATGAGAATACGAGATATATAAATGTTGCAGAATTGATCCTTAGGCAGGAAGGGAGATGAGAGATGGGACATGCGACGTGGAGAAGGCCTAATAAACTCAACGAATTCTACGTAATGAACAAATTCGATTATAAAAATTTATTCACAAATTCTTCGTAAACTCACCCTAAGCAAGACGTAAACCGTGCTGCGCTTTTTAAGCGCAGCACGGTCCCCAACTCACCTCTGATTGAGAATCATAAGCAAAAATTGTTTGGATTATTAAAATCACTGGGTTTATTAGGTCCTGTATAGCCTACTTTCCCATCCCAGATTATGTTTTCCCATAGGTGTTGTTGCTTCTTGGGTTAATTTTTAGTATTTTATTATTAATTTGAATAATAATTTATATATTTTTCAAAAATATTTATAATTTAAGTTATAATTTATATATATATTTTTTATATTTCAACTATAATTTAATATAAAAGAACTTAATAGTTTAATTCGATAAAACACAGGTAAAACTAGTGATTCGGAAAATTAAATTTAAAAAAAAAGCTGCACATATTTTTTTAGTTAAATCCAATCTCATAATCCATCAAAATAAATATGACCTTAAGGGCTCATTTGTCTCGGGTGACTAAAAATGACAGAATATACAGTCTAAGAATAGATGTTCTGGAATTAATTGTCTTGGGGTTAATAGTTCAAAAATTAACTCTATGTATTGTTTGTTTTTTTTTTCATTGAATTAGGCTTCGGATTAAGAAATAATAATCTAATTTCATGTTTATTTTCAACATCTTGGATTAGGATAAATTTTTAAATGACCAAATACGTTAAAAATACAATTTCAATCACTAAGTTAGTGCCTTACCAAGTTTTTCCTTATGCTTTCATTTTATACGAAGTCCAATACAAAAGCCTAGTAATCCACCTAGTAAATAAGTTAGGTGAGTGTTGATAAAAATTATCATTATATTTTTTATATATCACATGCTTTTGTGTTTAAGACCTCTTACAAATGTTATCTTCCACATTTAAGATCTTATACAAAAGTCACATACTTTACACATTATAAAAATGCCTAATAAGGTGCTTTCATTTTTTTTATACAAACAAACCATCCAATTAAGCATCATCAAATGCACTTAACTATCAAATAGTATAGACGCAAATATCTAAATTGAAAAAGTACACTAGTTTTGTGTAAAAAAATTATAAAAAATTATATATTCATTATTCTTCTAAATAGTAATTAAAACCCATTGAAATCTAAAGTCACAAAAAAAAAAAGCCTTAGACTAATTATGAAGGTTAAAACTCCACAACCTAAAAAGAGGTGGTGGTGATGAAGGTGGTGAAAGGACATGAGAAGCCTAATGAAAGAAAATTAAGATGATATTGATAATTAATAATAATGGTAATGATAATGATAATGAATAATGGGGAAGTTGGATCACAAAGGCATGATTGAAGTAGATATGGGAATCCAGCCATATAGATTCACTTGTTATATACAAATATGTCTTTCATTAAAAAATTTGAGAGAATAGTCAACAGTATTTCACTTTTATTAGATAAATAGAAAATAAATGATGACTTACTTAATATACGTTAATTTTTTCTATTTATTAAAATATTGCGGGAACAATGTCATATAATACTTCGAAATTACTTAATAACTTTTCCTTCCTTAACCTTTTAAGGGAACTTGGAGAAGAGAAATGGCTACAGGTGCTTAATGCTTTAAAGTTTAAAGTGAACTCTCACAAGGGATGGCTATGAGTATTTTGTTTTTATTTTGTTCATAAAGTGGATGCTCTTTGTAGTGCTTCATGACAACTTTTGTATATACAAATAAGCAAATTTGATGTTCAATAGAAAAAAAATAAGTTGGAATCATCAATATCCATGAAAGTAGAAAGATTCTGTTTCCCTCCCACAATTGAGTCACATGGTTTACCAAAGCCCTCTCTTATTTATTTTGGTTTCTACATTTGACAATTATTGTTTGCTTTAATATAATTAATTTCTAAAAAAAATTGAACAAAAATGTTGTTTGTTAAATCACAAAGAGAGAATGTTAGTTTGGTTTTGCAAGATGGATAATTATGGCTTCTAAGGTTTCCCATTTAGTTTATATTATTTTGTTCTTCCTCAATAATGGGTGAATATTATATGATCCAAGTATATATACTTAGATCTGATAGGGTGACTCTATTTATAGGGTGTTTGGTTTGACTTTAGAACAATCATAAATTAATTAAAGAATAATTAATCAAACCTAAATAATGATACTCTAGACTCTATACCTCTATTAATGGTTCTATCATTAATTGTCAATCACGTCTAGATTCGACCGTGACAAATATTTATTTTGTTGGATGTATTTTGAGTTATTAACGATTAATTTGTTTTTTTTTCAAAGTGATTGCAAAATTTATCCGTTAAGCAAAGACAAAAGTTGGTATTACTGATTTGACGGTGCCAAGTGAAAAGGCCATTGCTCAATGGTTAAAAATTACTCTAAGAATAACAATTGAGCCTCTCTAAGAGCTCACATCAATGGGTAGGTTTGTCACTTCGATGTCGATTCTTTATCACCTGCGTATGTTTCAAGTATTGATTTATTTGCCCATTAAAATGGGAGCTGAGTTCAGAACGTCGAGAGATAAAATCAAAACTCATATGTGATGTTGTGTTGAGTTTGTTTACAATTAATTCGAACTTTTTAGTTAGCTTGTAGTCCAAGTAAATGATGATGTGATTGTATGTAAAACCATCAAATCAGACTTATTATATATATGATACAAATTTTAAATTAATTGTTTGATGTAAATCAGTAATAAATAATATAAATCCTTGTAATTTGAAGCACCTGCAAGTAGGACAAATCTTGATAATTATGATTTTTTTTGTACTAGCAAAAAAATATTTGATTAATATTCAAGAGCACACAATAGATTAAGAGTGAGTTTTATATTCTGGATAGAATTGGATAAGATTTGAGGGATTAGTAATACTAAGTAGTCCTATATATTTTTTACATATTAAAAGATTATAAACGAGATTATGTATACAGTAAGCAATTTGGTTCATGTTTGGTTAAAGATGAATAAAAAATAAGATAAAAATTATAAAATTATTTTTAATCATTGAATAAAAAAATAATAATTCAGAGCTTAGTGCTAATAATATGAAGGGAGCTTAATATTACTCATCTCATGAATAAAGAATTATTAATTCTTAATTAATTAGACCGTTAGTTTGTTGAGTTTTGTAATATAATCGTGAAATTCACAATATTAAAAAGACAAAATTTTGTGAACCAGTTTTATCCTTTAATTCAATTTATCTTTTCCTACTATCTCAATGCACAGGGAGAGGTGCGTGTCAACCCGCATGAATACGAAAATAATTTCTAAGACTCCAAGGCATCCAAAGCAATTTCTAAGACTCCAAGGCACTCCAAAGCAATTTCTAAGACTCCAAGGCACTCCAAAGCAATTTCTAAGTCTAAAAGTATTACCACTGTAAATCTCTAGAATCCCAACAATCTCAGAGTCTTCATGGCTTTCAAATTGAACAAGAAATCCTAGACTGTATAAATTTTAAGGATGATGGAAAAAAAATAGAAAATTGGTTAGAAATTGAATTTGTAGGCTGTGTATTGATTTTTATTCAAAAAATTTTATTTTTAATGTGCAATGTTCATCTTCACAAAACTATTTTAGTTATAGATCCTCTATTTGCTTCGTGCAAATTTTTTGAGAGAAAGATATCTCACTGTTCTTTCATCGGCTCTCGTTCATTTATTTTTGGTTTTTGCTATGTGTGTAAACATATCTATAGCATTATTAATTATTCGTACCTAAAGGTACTTTGAATGTAATTTAATTATAAAATTAATTTAAATAAGAAATAATCTTTTTAATTATTAAGGTAGATATTTAAAATATTTTTATTAAACATACACTTAATTTAAACAAAAAGTAACGAAATAGGTGATTTGTATATATATTAAAAATATATATTTAATCAAAGATAAAAAAAATTGAATTTAAAATAAAAGAAAAAAAAATGTCAAAATTAAAATTAAAAGTGTGAAAAATTTTAAATTATAAACGGGAAAGAGAGAGAGAGAGAGACCTATCAATATCAACATTCTTGTAGTTTGTATTATATATATATATACATAAATTAGTGCCTTACCAAGTTTATCTGTTTGTTCGGTATTTTTGAAATAAATTATACTTTTTAAATGAATTAGATCTTGCGCGTTAAAATTTTTATTTATAGATCTCGTGTTAAATAAAGTTGTGTTTATGAACTTCTAGCTTAGAGCCCAAAAAAAATTAAAGGCAAGAGGGGTTGGTTTATAATTTTATTTTCCTATTCTTATTAGGTCTTGTTTCGCAAATGGCTTAAAATTTAACCTTTTACCTTTTAGCTTAAAGTCAAAAAAGTCAAAAAGTATTATTTGCAAACCAAAAGCTTTTAACCGTTTAGACTTTTTGATTTTTTACATAAAATAATTATATATATATATCATAATTTTTATTATACATATTTATTTTAGTAAATATGTATAATAAAAATCTTTTCATGTCTTGTTTCCACTTCCACTGTGTTAGAATATTAGATTGATTAGAATATTAGATTGATTAGATTGATTTTATTCTGATTTGATTTTCTTTATTGTTTA
>JAOTRH010214198.1:0-10772 GCA_034768845.1 Heliamphora exappendiculata | reverse complement strand
AAAGTACTGTACACTATCTGAACACAATCAATCAATCACTTCAGGATTAAGAGTTCGTGCAATACATGATAATACGGAATGTGTATCAATTCATATTGTCAGTATATAATTGATCATCTCGTTGATCCCGCTCAATACACTCCAAGTGTACTAACACATCAAGCTCGAACATCAAATTTCCAAAACCTAAATTCGACCCGTTCGACCTAGTCAAGACCAGCTACTATAACGATGTACTACAATCGTACCAATGGAATGCCTAGGTCCATTGCAATTGTGAGCCTACCTGTATAATCTGTCAGAACCTATGACTCGATCTTCCATGCAGCATGCACCAAGTCAAATACTGGACAGAATATACGGACTATGCATTCATTCATCACAAATATAAATATAAAATCACGAATGCAAAAACATCTCAAATTTTTTCATTAATATGCCAGGGATCAAGAATAAAAAACCTAAAAAGAATAGTTTTTCAGTATATATTCCTAACAGTAGGAACATAATACCATGGATTTTGTAGCCAGACTCCCTTGAACACCCAAGGGGAATGATGCTATTTGGATAATTGTGGATAGGTTGATGAAGTCAGCTCACTATCTCCTAATAAAGATGACGTATTCTACGAATCGGTTTGTACGGCGTCATATCGAAGAGATCGTTAGGCTACACGAAGTACCAATTTCTATAGTATCGGACAGAAACCCACGTTTTACGTCCTGGTTTTGGCCAAGCTTACAAGAAGCATCGGGGATTACTTTAAAGTTTAGCACAACTTTCCATCTACAGGCTGACGGTCAATCGAAGAGAACAATTCAGATCTTAGAAGATATGCTTAGAACATGCATTCTAGACTTTGCTAGAAGCTGGGAGAAACATTTATCGTTGATCGAGTTCGCATATAACAGTAATTTTTAGTCAACTATAGGGATACCCCCTTACGAAGCGTTGTACGGTATGAAATGTAGAAACCCAATTTGTTGGAAAGAAGTCAGAGATAGGAAGTTGTTTGGACCCGAGATAGCTCAAATTACCACTGATAAGATTAAGTTGATCTGAGAGAGATTTAAGCAATCGCAAGACAGGTAGAAAAATTGTGCAGATAATCAGAGATGCGAGTTGGAGTTTGTAGTGGAAGACCGTGTGTTCTTAAAGATACCACCATGGAAGTGTATGATTAATCTAAAAGAGTTTTTCACTGTGAGGGTGCGTGTAAGCCTGATAAGGGTGTGTGTGTAAGTCCTACAAAGGTATTGTGCGAATCCCGGTAAGGATGAGGGTTGGTCTTCAAGGGCATTGAGTTGTAGTTCCTTTTAAGGGTATGTGTTAGCCTTTAATGGCATTTTGAATTGTTGAATAGAGTCGTGTGTTAGAAACTATTAGTTTGAACTGTGGCTTTGGCTTTAAAGCCTTATGATGATAAATATCCATGTCTCTTTGAGCAAGATATGTAAATTTCGAGGACAAAATTTCTTAAAGAAGGGTAGAATGTAATAACCCGAACTCAAGAAAAGAAAAAAAAAAGAAAGAATATCTCAAAAGAAACGAAATCTCAAACCTATGTCTGGTAAGAGGAACCGGCCCGGCCATTTAATCTTTTCGAGCCTGAGACCCGAGAAAGAGGGGGAACCACACACGCATATATTAAAACCCTAATGTTAAGGATAAGAATTCAAAGTTATAAGTTCAAATCGTTTAAGATAATAGTTATGCTCGAAAAGTCAAGAAACGAACCAATGTGAAAATATTCAAAATTTCTCCTATAATTAAATAAAGAACATTAATTTGATATATATATATATATATATATATACACTCAAGTGGCTAACCTAGGAGAATGTGCCAAAGCTTGGTGAGCAAGTTTCACAAACTCAAGTTAAGTTTAAAGTAATTAAGGTTAGTTAACCCATGGTTAACGAAACTTTCTAGGAAGCTTCTTATTTGACTTTGGGCTATAAAAAGAGACCCAGCCCACCCTTTTTCTTCATAATTTTCATGCAGATACATATATATATATATATATATATATATATAGAGAGAGAGAGCGAGACAGACAGGAAGAAGAAGAAGAAAGAAGAAGAAAGAAGGAGGATCCATAGAGCTTGAAAGCTAAGTCTAAGATTTTTCATCACTGAGAAACAACTCCTAACACGGTAAGCAAGGTACTAACACATCTGGTTTTATACATGTCAAATACCTCTTCCATTATTTTGAAACACAAATCAAAGATCAAGAACCAAAAACTCAAAAATAAAGGCGCCATGCTTGGTTTTTGGGGCTATTCGATATGAATGTTGAAGTTATGAGTTGGTGTGGGTTTTTCCATGGGTTCCATAACTACTATCAACTCTAGAATATTGATATATTGAAGTACAACACATGTATACAAAGAATATGGGTCAAAAACTCACACACATGACACTAAGAGGCTAGAACCCAAATAAGCCAGAGTTTTGGGCGATTTGAGCTTTCTGTCATGATCTTTGGAATATCATAACACAATGTAGAAACATGATATAGGGGTGTTATTTATATCCAGACCTAGGTTTTTGTATTATCTTTTATCCAAAAAAATTTTGAACTCATTTGAGTAAGTAGAACTCTAGATATTATAATTCTACCAAAGTGTGTCGGTTTCAGACTAGTCAACAATACAGACCTAAAAACCCTAATTTAAAATGAGATATGAGTTTTGGCCAAAACATGAAAGTTGTAGACAACATATATATTGAGCTACCCACCAAAAACGAGCACAAAATAATGAGTTTTGATAGGTCACAACCCCTTTGAAACTCTCTATTGTGTTTCAACCCTCAAGGGACACTTCTGTCACATATTTTTAGGTAGGCCAAATCCCCTATTTTTAGTGATCTATTTCGAAAGTGGTCTACATGAATTTTGTAGAAAACATATTGAAGTACTTGTTGCCCAAAAATCATACCTTAGACCTTGGGATGATTCCCCAAAACCGTTTCAAACCTCCTGTCCAAAACTAGCTCTTCTGAGTTTTGGCGGCTGACAGAACTTACTTTGTAAAATGGCCAAAAAGTCTAATTAATTTGTTCCAAACAACTATCCTTAGGTCTAAACATGAAACTTGTAGGGGACTTGTTGAGCTAGAACATACTAAAAATTGGACTCATTTGGACTTGATATGATACCCCAAAATCGAGACCAACAGAAGCATGTGTTTGGTGAAATCTTGAGAAAAGTGCTGAACTGTTTTTGTTTCCGTCAAGTTTTCCACCTAGTTGCCTTAGGTTTTGGCGTAAAACGTAGAAGTTGTAGAGAATATTTTAGTATAAATTATCACCAAAAATCATAATCCAACTCCAAGTCTAAGTACCTCAAAATGCCGCGGTATTTTAAAATTTAATAATTGTGAGAGTAATAAATTGTTAAAGTTAAATCCTTAAAGAAGTAAAGGATTGGACAAGTGAATAGTAGCCCTTAAACTTAAAAAGAAAGTAACCATGGTCCCTAAAATCAACAAAACATTCAATGGTCAGAATCGTTTTAGTACTTCATGTTATAAGTGTAACGACCTGGTACAGACCCTAGTTATAACAATTCGATTGATAACGATCTGTGAAAAGACCCTGCTTAGATCCTAGTGTTAGTGACAGATAGTTTACGAGACCATAGAACATATAAGAAGTTCAGAAACCTAACTCGAATCGAAAACCCTAAGTTCGGCCTAAAAATTTCAACAAGGTCTAAAACTCAGGCAACAAAATCTTAACACTTGGAGAGTCTCCTAACATTCTAAATGAAGTAAATATCATGAAATAATAAATTAAAAATAAAAAAATTCTCATAAATAGGGTAAAATGACCATTTGGCCCCTAGTACAACAAAAAGTTCTAAAAATCTAAATTTTGGCACATAGATGTCCAAAATTAAGGATTTAAGTAAAATTAAGTAATAAAGGACAAAATAACATAAAAAATGCCAAAAATATTCCTTAGTGGCCTACCACCTTGGGAAGTGTGTCAAAAAGTGACTTTTTGCTTTCTTTTTAGCTTAAAATGATGAGAAATATATTAAATTAAGTATTATGTTGATCCAATACCTGTTGAACAAGTAATATACATAATAATATAGTGCTATAGGTCAACAAAAGCAAACAAATTACTATTAAAGTTCATACACAACAAAATAAGTCAAATAGTCATATATTGTCAAAATAGCTTAATTTGACTTAAAAGACTACATCTATTTAATCAATTGCAATGAAAATTATAATAATACATGAAAATATTATATTTCTCATAAACATATTAAAATAATAGGTCTCAATAGGAAAAAATACCAAAAAGATACATGAAATTAACTTTTAATGCATTTTTTTTGCACAAAGGGGCACGAAAACCAAGAAAAATTTCTTGATTGATGGGAGATCAGATTTTTCCCCCCAAACTGACCTTAGCTGTATTTTAGCTTCCCCAAGTCTGAATTTTTTTGTCCCCTCAAAGCTTGAATTAATTAATGAGCCATGTGAAGGAGAAGAAAAAGACTTAAAATTACATCATTTTGTTTCCTAACTTTTTCCTATATAAATCAAGTAAAACACTCTCCTTCCCCTTCATTATTTTCGGCCAAGAGAGGGGGAAACCAAATTCAAAGTGTTCTTGAGAGCTTGGATGAGTTTGAGAGCAGAAAGAAGGGAAGGAAGAAGGAAGGTTCCAAGAAAATAGTTTTTGGAGACCATGGAATAAAAAAGCTAAGTCCTATAAATCATCTACCATTTCTAGGATCTCAAAAAAGTAAGTAAAATTTCTAAATTTTGTATCTAAGATCCCTAAAAATATTCCTCAACCCATCCCTTTAAACACTCTAAAATCAAGAACCGAAAGTAAACCAAAAAAGCGTCGTAGTAACAAATTTGGGACTGTTGTGTTCTTGAATGATATGAGATGTAGTTGTGTAATATTATCTTTAAGTTCGATAACCTCTAAGTGTTCTGGAGCCTTCATATTAAAGTCTAAAATACAAGCATGCAAAGAAATGGAATAAAAACTTGACATGGCATAAGTAAAGGACTTGAACCCGAAGAGGCTTAATTTTTTAGAACTTTGATGTTTCTGCCCTTAGATTTGAGATACCATAACTAAATGTAAAAAATATATCTAAGTATGATGTTTATGTCCAGAGTTAAATTTGTGTGTTATCGTTCATCCAAAGTTGGTTTCAACTCATTTTCATAATTAGAACTCAAGATATTGTAATTTTACCAAAGTGTGTCATTTTACGACCAGTCAACACTACCGACTTGAAAACCCTATCTTAGGGTGTGATCCGAACTTTAGTCAAAACATAAAAGTTGTAGCTAACATGTATATATATCTACCCACTGCAACTGAGAACAAAATATTGAGGTTTGACAGGTTAAAACCCCTTTTAAAATCTCTTTAGAATTTCAGCCCCCGAGGAACATTCTGTCACATATTTTTATATAGCCCAAAACACCTATTTTTAGTAACTTATTCCAAAAGTGATCGACATGAACATTGTACCTAACATACGGATGTAATGTTTTTCCAAAAATAAGACCTTAAAGCATCAGGATGATATCTCAAAATTGTTTCAAACCCTCTGTCCAAAACCGGCTCTATTGAGTTTTAGCGGCCGACAGAACCTATTTTCTAAAATGGCCAAAAAGTTTAACTTGTTTCAAACAACTACCCTTAGATCTAAACATAAGACTTGTAGGGGACATGTTAAAATAGTATGTAATAAAAAAAATGGGCTCATTTGGACTTCATTTGATACCCCAAAACCGAGAGCAACAGAAGCATGATTTTGGTAAAATCTTGAAGTAAGTGTTGAATCGTGTTTGCTTAGGATAAAATGTTCACTCATTTTCCTTAGGATTTGGCCTTAATGATAAATATAAGAGTTGTAGAAAATATTTTTATCTAAATGTTGTATAAAAATTATAGCTTGATTCCAAGTCCAGATGTTCCAAAACCCTGGTGCCCCTTTTAATTTAATACTTGACTTTTGGCCTTAAAATTTGTTGAGAGTATGTTTAAGTACCTATCACTATGAGATCAAAGCTTTTATATGATTTTTGATTTGAAATAGTTGATTAGTGTTTTTAAGTGAATGTATGATAATTTAGAACTCATTCGATCATGTTAAAACATATCTTGAGAATTGGAACCTGTGCTTCACATACTTATACCTTATACTTGCGCGTTGTACCATGAATCTTGTCATGCTAGTTGATGTCATGCTATAAATAGTTGCACTTGAGATCCATATTATACATCATAGACATTGTCACTTGTATTTTGGCATATCGGAGTTCATCTGTATACATTGTTGTTGGGATGGGCAGTATTGAATTGTTATTCTTAGTTCTAAATATAGGGCGTCCTTGGTTGCCATTTTTCAAAAATATTTTGGGATGTATTCCCCTTGTACACCGTGGGTGCGTCCTTGATGTTACAAAATTAGTTTATACACCCTGGGTGTGTCCCCAGTGTTTGAAATAGTTTATCGTGGATACTGTTGGACACCATGGGTTCGTCGCTGGCATTCTGATTTCGATAGCTTGAACTTTGGGTAATTCATAGAGAGCCTAATTCGGCTGACCTAATCCCACTGTGGTGGTAATTCGGAGAGAGCCTAATTCGGTTGACCTAATCCCACTGCTGTGGTAATTCGGAGAGAGCCCAATTATGGCTGTCCTAAATCTCTCATCTTAGTACTTTTTATAATGTGAACGTTTCTTGAATTTTCTTAGACTTTGGGCTGACACCAGCGAAGGCATCACGCATCTTAAGGTAGAAATTATCGGCCTGGATAAGGGTGGATAAATATTTTGGTTGGCCGGCCCCCATGCCGTTGACATTGAGGAAAACAGCTTTGGCATGAAGCTAGGCGATGCAGTTACTATTCACAACGAGGTGCGATGATGGCTTTGGTGATCAAGTCCCATTAAGTCTACTCTGGTGATTATCAGCGTGGAATCCATGCTATAATCTGGGTGCATTTTGGGTTGGGCATTTACATTTCATACACGCATGTTTATTAACTTATCTACTATCGTGCCATAAATTTGTCTGTCTCCTTGACTATAAACTGTTCTGGGTATTATATGGTATGTGTTGTGGTGAATTTTGTGTCGTGAGATTAGTTAGAAGGTTGGAGTGTTTTGTTTTTAGGCCTTGGCTCATTGCATTCGTGCCACAGGTGAGGAGGAGTTCTTGGATGAAGTCATCCCTAAGGGAGAAGAAGAGCCGAAAGAATAATGTGAATTCCAAGAGCACATGGATCCCGTTAAGGGAGGTTACCCAACTATGGATTTTTCATTTTTCCTTATAAGGGAGGTTTCCCGTTAAGTGAGAGTTTTTGCCTTTAAGGCTTTTGGGCTGAGTCCCAGGTTTTAACACATACCACTCATGCTTGGTGGAGAGTGGCCCTCATTCCATTACATTGCTATCCGTGCATTGCGAATTGAGGTTACGGTACCATCGAAACTCCCGGTCATGAGGTTGACAACTACTTAGACATTATTAGGGTTTGAGTCTAGATTTGAGAAATGTGGTCATGCATTTTAAATTTGTAGTGGTTGAGCTAGGAACATATTTCTATTTGCAATACTAAGAAGGTTCTGTATAATCTGTGATATTTTCATGTTCAAGCAAATGCATCAGCTTTTATATTTTTGAGAAAAATGTGATGAATTATTTTTAGAAAGAGTTTTTAGTTATCCGTAACTAAGTAACTGTATTTTCTATTCATAATAATGCTAAGTGCGCTCTCTTGTAACCTCTGTGGTTGTAGATACCAGGAACGGCTAGGAGTTGGTCCACCATAGGCGTCGTCGAGTAGTTTTGGTTCTGGTGTTGGGAATTGTTTTGGTTCAGTTTTCTTTTTTTTAGTTTCTAGTTTTGGCATAGCTTCATGTATAAGACCTTGGAGCTTTTTGATGTTTTAGAAGTAATGTATGCTCTTGGGATGGTGAATCCCTAGTGACTCGTGTATATCTCTTTTGACATTAAGGTGTCGTGGTTGCTTAGAAGTTCTTGTTTGGTTTCTTAATATCTTTATCCCTTGTCTTTCTCTTTGGCCACCGGTTTGCGATGGGATCACATCCCTTTGTTCAGGTTTGGTACCTTGCGGGAGTGGGTTGTTACATAATCGCATGTTTACTCTAAAATTATTTAATTATATTTGAGGGGGATAAACTAGCAGCATCTTCGCCCGTTAGATCTACCTACCAGTTTGGGCCCGAAACTCAAATAGTAGCTTTCGGGAGGGGTCAAGGGCTGGAGCTCAACCTCTAGGACGGGCTAGCCCACCGTTCATCATAGTAAAAGGAGCTCAATCGCGGGTCGCATTTAATGAGATTTGACCAGGAGCATACAACATTAAGTGAGATGTTATGTGCTCCGTATATCATTTATTGTGATTAGATAGAATGATCTGAGCTAATAGGTAACATTAGGCTAAGAAGATCGAGTTCGTGTGAGTAGCTTGGCTTTCGGGTCCTTCTCTCTTGCCATCGATCTTCTAAAGGGTGATTTCGGTCGAGTGTCCTCAATTCAATCGGTTTGGTAGCATTTCTCGTATTAACTCTTCTAATTTGTATCATTAATGACGATGTGACCGAACGCGCCTTGCTAGCCCTGTCACTGCAGTTTGCATATGCAGAAGTAGCAAAGCTATTTTGCAAGGGTGTATTAGGGCCAGATAGCCGTCATTGGGGTTAAGGAGAGAGAAATAGCCCCCTTCAGTATAAAAGGGGACAGTTTAGAGAAGAAAGGTATACACAACAGAATTTTATAAGCCAAAACTCTGTCAAATTAATTTTTTGCCAGCTATATTCTCTTAAGAACACCCCCTGACTTCATCATCAGAGCGACTTCGGGTGGGTCGCAGTAATAACCCAAACTCAAAGATACGAATAGAAAAGAAAGAACATCTTAAAAGAAACGAAATTTTGAGCTTAAGTTCGGTAAGAAGAACCGGCCCGACCGTTTAACCTTTTGAGCCCGAAACCTGGGATAGGGTGGGAACCACACAAGAATGTATTAAAACCCTAATGTTGAGGATACGAATTCAAAATTATAAGTTCAAGTCGTTTAAGACAAAAGTTAAGCTCGAAAAGTCTTAAAAATCTAAATTTTGACATATAGATAATCTAAATCAAGGATTTAAGTACAATTAAGTAGCAAAGGATAAAATAATATAAAAATGACAAAAATACCCCTTAGTGACAAAAAGTGACTTTTTGTTTTCTTTTTAGCTTAAAACGATGAGAAATGTATTAAGTTAAGTATTATGATGATCTAATACTTGTTAAACAAGTAATATACATAATAATAGAGTGTTACGGGTCAACAAAAGTAAACAAATTATTATTAAAATTCATACACAACAAAATAAGTTAAAAAATCAAATATTACCAAAATAGCTTAATTTGACTTAAAAGATTACATCTATTTAATCAATTGTTATGAGAACTATGATAATACATGAGAATACTATATTTCTCATAAACATACTAAAATAATAGGTCTCAGTAGGAAAAGACACCAAAAATATACATCAAATTGACTTTTAAAGCATTTTTTTTGCAGAAAAGGGCACGCAAACCCTTTAAACATTCTAAGAATCGAGAACCGAAATCAAGCCAAAAAGGCATCGTAGTTGGAGATTTGGAGCTGTTATGTTTATGGGAGATATGAGATGTTATTGTATATTGTTATCTTTGAGTTTGATGACCTATAAGTGTGTTGGAGCCTTGGTATTATTGTTTAAAACATAAGCATGCAAAGAAATGGAACAAAAACTTGACATGACATAAGTAGAAGACTTGGACCCTAAGAGACTTGATTTTTGAGAACATAGATGTTTCTACGATGAATTTTGGAACATCATAACTCAATGTAGAAAATTGATCTAAGCATGTTCTTGATGTCTAGATTTAGCCTTTTGTGTTATCTTTCATCCAATATTAGTTTCAACTCATTTGAATAACTAGAACTCGAGATATTGCAATTTTACCAAAGTGTGTCATTTTCTGACCAGTCAATACCACCGACTTGAAAACCATAGTTTGCAATGTGATATGTGTTGGAGGCAATACTGCCAAGATCAGTATTTTTGTAAATAATTTTTGGTAAAAAATTAACTAGACGGACAAACGTCGAAACGGGCTCCAGATAAAACTTTTGACGATGAACGATCAAAATAAAACCCGTGCAACCAAAGTTAATTTAGAAGAATACCTTTTGTCGATCTAATCTTCAACTACAACTTGATTCCGAGTCGAAGCTCCTCAAACGTAGTGTGGGTTACGGACTATCGAGGACTCGTACCGGCAGAACACCAATATATTGAGTCTTGAGAGATAAAATATGATATATCAACGATGATCAACTGGTTCAACCTACCCACATATATATAGGGCTACAACAGGGACCTAGGGAGTAATTATGAGTAAGACTTCCAGCGGAACACAGATACCTACTAGTGATTTCTGCAATTATGGAAAGACGTAGCGGTTTCTGTAATTTTCATAAAATATTGAATTACAGTTCACACCACTAAAAAATTGTAATTGAACTCGACCCATAATCTCAAGATCTTCTTGCATTGAGCTCCTATTATTAAATACTTATCATTTCTCCACACGTTAAGATTCTCGATACCTGCTAATTAAATTTAATTACAGATAATTTAATTTAATCGGCATCTTGATATTCCTTAAACCCTTTCGCTTAACTTATTTGACCGCCGGATAATCAAATCTA
>JAOTRH010214187.1:0-10772 GCA_034768845.1 Heliamphora exappendiculata | reverse complement strand
AACTTTGTAGCCTTTGTCACAAAGTTGGCTTATGCTAAGAAGGTTATGTTTCAAACCATCAACAAGAAAAATATTTTGAATAGAAGGGGAACAAATTTTACCAATACAACCAATTCTTATGATTTTTCCTTTGCTATTGTCTCCAAAAGTCACAAATCCACCATCTTTAGGCTTAAGAGATGCAAACATCGATTTGTCGCATGTCATATATTGTGAGCAAGCACTATCGAGGTACCACATCCTTCCTCGAATGAGGATTTGAGACACACCTGCAAGGAGAATCAAGTTTTGATTTTTGGTATCCAAATTTTCTTGGGTCCTTTGATGTTAGTTTTTTGAGGGTGTGTTCCTTTAGGAACCCAAGCCTTCTTAACAAAAATATTTAAGAATTTTCTTATGTGGACAATGGGGGACAATGTGTCCATGCTCATAACAGTGAAAACAAGTGGCATTTGAATGATTTGATGATGCCTTGACAAATATGTTGCTCAAAAATTTTGTTTCTTCTTAGGTTTGTAACCAATTCCAGCTTTATCAAAAACACATTTTTGCATCCCAAGAAGTTTATCCAAGTTTTTCTTTTCTTGAGTGAACTTATAAACGATTTTTTAGAGATGCTCAACTTTTTCACTTAAAACTCTGTTTTCATCTTTTAGAACATAAACTTGCTTTAGCAAGACAGATTTTTTATTTTTTAAAGTTTCAATTTCAGTTGAGGAGGAAAGAACTAACTTTTTCAAAACAGAATTCTTTGCACCTAATTTTCTCAACTCATTATGCAAATCTTCAAAAGCATTTTATAGTTCTTCTAATGAAAAAGAATCAGGAGTTACCTCATCATCTTCTTTGGCCATAAAGCATAGAATGGCAACTTCATTTTCTTCCTTTTCATCCTTAGAGCTGCTATCATCACTTTCGCCCCAAGCTGCAATCATGGATTTCTTGAAGTCTTTCTTGAATTGCTTCTTGAGCTGAGGACATTCAGCTTTGATGTATCTAGGCTTTTTGCACTCATAGCAAATGATTTCTTCTTTCTTGGAGTCGTTCTTGAATTTTCTATAGTCACCTTTGAGCTTGGTGGACTCACCTCAGTGTCCTTCCTTTTTGAAGAACTTCATTCCTCCTTGTTTCTTATTTTTAAAAAACTTCTTGAACTACTTTGTGATGAAGGTCATTTCTTCATTTTCATCACATGAGGAGTCTTCCTCAGATTCTTCTTCATGGATTGAGGACTTGAATGCGATGCCTTTCTTCTTTTTATTGTTTTCCTCACCATCCATCTTGATGTTCATCTCATGGGTCATGAGAGAACCAAGAAGTTCTTCTAGGCAGAGTCTATTTAGGTCTTTGGCTTCTTGTATAGCCGTAACCTTTGCTTCCTAACTCTTTGGCATACATCTTAGAATTTTTCTTACCATTTCTGCATTAGTATAAATTTTGCCAAGAGATTTCAGTCCGTTAATAATATCAGTGAAACAAGTAAACATATCATAAATTGTTTCATCATGCTTCATCTTGAATAATTCATAATTATGTACAAGCAAACTGATTTTTGACTCTTTTACTTGATTTGCACCCTCCTGGGTAACTTCAAGTCTATCCTAAATTTCTTTAGCGGTGTCACATGTAGATATCTTATTGAACTCATTTTGGTGAAGTGAGCAGTAAAAGAGATTCAAATCTTTAGCATTTTTTTGTATCTCCTTATGTCGGTATCAGTCCATTCAGCCTCTGGTTTAGGGACAGCAGCCCCTTCAACAGTTTTGGTGGGTCATTTGGGTCCATTTATGATAACCCGACAAAGGTCGTAATCTACGGCTTGAATATGGATTCTCATTCTAGCCTTCCAGTAGTTGTAATTTGTTCCATTGAACAAGGAAGGTCTATTGGTCGATTGACCTTCGGATTGGATAGGTCCAATGCTAGTGATTGCCATATAAAATTATTAGACTGTTAAGTCAAAGACAAGAGCCCAAGCTCCGATACCAATTGTTAGATCTAGGCAACCCAAGAGGGCGGTTGATTGGGTCTTTAAAAAATAAATAACAATTTAAAATCCTTTCTCAAAAACATTTTAATATAGCAATAAAGCAAGATATGAAAATATATAATCAATGTAAATATTAAAAGATGAGGGATAGAGAAAAAGAACCAGACACCATGGATTTATAGTGGTTCGGCTTTATCCTAGCCTACATCCACTCCTCACGTTCTCCCTTGAGTATTTTCACTATTCAGAATACTTCAAGGATGTATTCCAAGCCTTTATAAGCTTCAAGACTTCACTTGAGCTATCTAAATATTTACTGACATATTCACAAGCCTATGTCATCTTCAAGAAGATCCTATGAAAATAAACCTCTATTTTCTTCTAATCTCTCTTGAACTCTTCTTTGATGAGTTTCACTCACTCACTTAAAGGCTAAAAGGTGACTCATCTTGATTATAATAAATAAGGGGTAATAAATGAAGAACACTCACTCTCCTTACAAGATTGATTTAAAATAAACGATAGGGTAAAAAAAATGAGGAACAAGAATAGGAGTTGCAGCAATAAATGTGAGCTCGATGATTTTTTAGATTGGTTTGAGCAATAGAACAGTAAATTCAAGTCTCCAACGCTATTAAATGCTAAGAAGTAACTGCTTATATAAGTTCTTGTGAGTTCTTGACCATTGGAGGTAGGTGGGAGCAATAAATTTCAAAAATCCAACCGTTGAGATCTATCATATTTTGAATTTCCATCTTTAGGGTCAACACAAATAGCTTTTGTGTCAACACAAAGTGTCTAGGGCAGGGATCTTTAAGTGGTTGGGCCGACACGAATGTTCTAAGGGGTCGACACAAATTCTGCACTTTACCTTCCAACGTTCTGGGGTCGACACAAATAAATTTGGTGTCGACTCGTTTGAAACTTCAGCATTCGGACTTTGTGTCGACTCAACTTGCCTTTGGTGTCGACACTAATTCTCTGGAGGGAGCCTCGGTACTTTTGTGTCGACACATATGTGCTTTGGGGTCGACACCAAAAATTCTGCAGTCAGCTTCGGTTGTTTTGTGTCAACACAAATCTTCTTGGGGTCGACACCAAAATTCTGTAGGCAGGCTCGGGTCTTTTGGGTCGACACGATTTGTGTTGGGGTCGACACCAAAAATCTACAGGAGGTCTCGGTTGTTTTGTGTCGACAAAATTTTCATTTGTGTCGACCTAAACTTCCGAAAATCAAAAGTGAGGATCACTTTTGTGTCAACACAAATCTGGTTTGTGTCGACTCAAAATGAGTCCTGGGCACTTCGGCACTTTTGTGTTGACACAAAATTGGTTTGTGCCAACACTAACGATTTGGTACCTGAAGATCAACTTGAAAAACAGTTAGGGTGTCAAAGCATTTGATCAATTGGTGTTGACACACTTGATATACTTCAAGAATACTTTGCCTTAAAAGTGTTTGATTTAATTTTCAATTAAGATCAACACAAAAATATTCTAATTAAAGAATGCTTAAGTGTTTGAACCTTTTTGAGATAAAACTCATTTCTTTTTGGCTAAGATGTCAATTTTGATTGTTCAAAATGTGTTAACAGTTTTATTTTGAAAACATAAAATATTGTCCATTTAAAATCATTTATTCTTAGAAAATGAATTATGAAAATAATCAAAATTAAATTAAAAAGCCCTTGGGCTAACAGTGATTTATGTTTAAATCGAGTTTTTGGTTTAAAAACCATGTTTCATCATTTTGGTGGATGGATGTGTGTTCCGAGAGTTTTCTTTCGAGGTTTGGTGTGGGGTTTGAACGTGAAAGTGTCCGAGGGTGTTATTTGAATGTTTAGAGGCTTGATTTGAGGATTGAAGGGCAAAACCGTAACAAAAAAATCATTTTCCTAGGTTGCCCAGTCAACTGGACCATGGTGGTCAGTCGGCTGGATCTTGATTTGGGCTTCCCAGTCTACTGGACCAGGAGGGTCAGTCGACTGGATTCCTTCAGTTTTGTGCCCAGTCGATTGGACCAGTGGGTCAGTCGATTGGATTTCTTCTGTTGGTTTTTTTTCACATTTCCAGTGTATTTCCAGTTGAATGGTGGGTTGGGCCTAGTCGACTGAAGTTCTGGGTGTGTGGTTTGGGTGGTTTAGTGATCCCTTTGGGTGAATGGTTGGGTTCCTTTTGGGGAAAAGGTTCGGTTTTTGCGAAAAACGTGTTTTACTGAAGGTTTGGAGCTAGCCTGTGAGGTGGAGTCTAAACTTCTAAAACGTTTTGATGAAAATATTTTTTTATATGTTTCGTTTGATCTCCAAGGTTGGTGGATTGGATCTCGTTTTATACATGTGTTCTATAAATTATTTTATGGGTGATTTTTAAATATTTTCCTTAGATATACTGTGGCAGTGGGTGTGTTGAGTTGGGCTTCCATTGCTCCATGGTGAAAGTCTAAAAATGTGCGCAGAGTAGGTCCCTACGTGCCTTCGGGTTAATCCCCGTAAATGAGGTTGGTGGGTGCTTAGTGCCCTCGGGTTGTGAACTCGTAAACTAAGTGGTTGGTGGGTGCTTAGGGCCCTCGGGTTGTGAACCCATAAACTAAGTTGGTGGCCTTCGTGAATGGTGTTGCTTACGTTGTCGTGACTCCATATATAACTTGTCATTACCGAGCAGGCCTTAAGTGGTGACTAGGGTATGGATAGGAGTTTATAGTTGTTACCATTATCTGTGTGGCAGAGTCGGTACATAGGATTATATTTTATCTCTTTCTCCTCAGCTGTGTGACCCGAGTGGAGAATACTGTGTTTTTACTTCTTTTCCTTAACTATGGCATGATATTTTTCAAGATGATATGCATAATCTCAAAGATGGAAAACTGATGGTTTTTTAGAGAAAAACCTTTTAGCTCATGTGGTTGAGCTTATGTTCTTATGATTGCATAACCTGCTTTTCAGCTTTATATAGTCTGTTTCTATTGGGTTTCGACTCATAGTATGGGATTTTGCTTTAAAACCTTTTTCAAGTGGACATGCAGAGTTGACCTAGATGCAGTAGTGATGGAAGACTTGTTATAGTTTTCCCTATTTTTGTGACATGTAGTTTACATGTGATGCTTGTTTTGTACGTCTTGAGGCAATATACTTATTCATGTATGAGAATGCATGTTTACTGTTTATGAGAGTTGAACTTTGGGAATCTTTTATCCAAATGTTATATTTTTGAGTTGATGGTTTTGCAATTGCAAATCTTATTTTCATAAACGGTGTTTGGTGGGCTTTCTTGTGACCCTGGAGTTTAGGGCGTGACAATATGATATCAGAGCTCTGGGTTTGAATACCTAAGAGCCATGGGAATAAGGGTACATCACCTTTGTGAGGATGTGCGTGTGCGTGATTGCCTATGTTTTATCATTTTGTTAACATACGCATGATAGCTTGTTCAGCATAATAGTATGTTTACGTGGGTATGGAGGTTGGACCTTAGGATTGATTAGTCTTGCCTTCAGGCATCTCGATTAACAAACTTGGGAGCTATGTTAGAAACGCATTTCACGGACGTGATTTCCAACAAGGAATCTAAGTAGGTTATCCAGAGTGAAGTATCTTTCTTGTTAGTTCTCATCGGTATGTGAGATGTGATGACATGATCTTAAGTGGCTATGTGTTAGCATGCTTATGTGTATTATGTCTTTTACGTTAGCAATTACATGTTGTATGGATACTTATTCTGTTATATTGCTTTCGTATAGAGTTATGTCCACGCGGGGAGGACGAGGTCGAGGTTGAGACCATAGCCGTGGTTCTAGCCGAAGGGATGTTCCAATCCTAGATGTTGGGGATGCTAATGCACCCCACAAACCTGTTAACAACGGAGATCTATTGCGTGAGATGGTCGGCTCCATCCGACAACTGGCTAAGGCCACTAGGGGAATGGAGAGCGTACTTGAGCCGAGGGCGACGGTCGCGATGCGTGAGTTTCGCCGTCTGGACCCTCCTACCTTTTCTGGGGAACCCAACCCCACGGTTGCCACTAAATGGCTGGAGTTGATTACCAGGATCTTGGACACGCTTCAAAATTGAGGAGGATGATCTGAGAGTCGCTTTTGCTGCCTTCCAGCTGAGAGAGAGTGCTCACATGTGGTGGAAGTTTGCCAAGACCACAGTTGGGGGCACTTGGGAGGCATTCACCAAGGTATTTTTGGAGAAATACTTCCTGACGTCATTAAGGGATCGCTATAGAGAGGACATTTGTGAGACCCTGTACCATTTTTTTTATTTATATGCATATTATGTGTTTTCAGTCACACTTCAGCATTTTTGCTTTAATATGCATATATGTGTTTGGATGCCTGTTTTGGTTAATTTGAGCATGCAGGGTTGCTTCCCGGGGTTGTAGGGAGTTTCTGTGCGAATTTGGAAAATTAAAAAAAAAAGATATTTTGGAGGTCTATAAATATCTGGAGTTAGATATTTTCAAAAGATATTTTTAAAACTTAACTCTTAAGTTTCTTTTAAATTTTCTCTACCTTCTCTCTAACTTCTCGGGGGCCCGGGACTCTGCTTTCAACGATCCAACAGTGGATCCTTGATTTTGGCATCGTGGTGTACCCATCCATTCGGATGGAATTTGATTTTGACGAAGCTCGAATTTGCACATGGATCGAGGCGTCGAGTTTTTAACCAAACGAGGTAGGATCTCAGATTCTACTTCTGTATAAGGGTACAATATGTAATCTTATACTGTTTCACTATTTTAAAGCACATGAAATGTGATTCTATGTTTTAGATCTGGTTTTTGATTTAAAACTGTTCTTCGGTGTTTTCGGTGGATGGAAGGGCATTTTATGGGTTTCCTTTCGAGGCTATAGTGCGAGGCTTGGGTGTGTTGATGCTTGAGGGTGTTTAATGAGTGTTTGATGTGTATTTGGAGGTTCGATTTGAGTTTTGGAGGCAAAACCAGTGATCCCGTAACCCAAAAACATTTTCTGGGTGAGTTTAGTCGGCTGAACTCATCAGTTCAGTCGACTGGATCATTGTTTGGTGGGTTCAGATGACTGGACCTGGAGGGTCAGTCAACTGAAGTTCTTTCTATTTTGGTTCTCCTTTTCTAGTGAGATTTTCAGTCGACTGGGGGCTTATGCCAGTCAACTGGGGTCCTGTGTGGGCTGTTGGTGTTGGTTCTGATGGTTCGGGTGGTTTATTTGGGAAAAGGATGGATTGCAAAGGAGGTTTTTACAAAAAAAATTGGGAGAAACATGTTTATTGGAGGTTTGGATCTAACCCTTAGGGTTGAGGCTCACTTTCTAAAATGTTTGCATGAAAATATGTCTTTACATGTTTTGGTTTGATCTGCATGGTTTCATGGATTGGATCTCTTGCTTATACAAGTGTTGTATAACTGCTTTGCGAAAAACATGTTGAAAATGTTTGTTTTAATCTCCTTGTGATGGATGGATCTATCTATATGTATATTATACCGGTTTGAGAAATGTTTTCAGAAGATTATCTTGATGTACCGGGATGACATATATTTGGCACGAGTTACCCTTGGTGTAAGTTCGAAAACGTGCACAGCGTAGGTACTCAGGTCCTTCGGGTTAGTCCCTGTAAATTGAAACGGATTGGTGCTTAGCTCTCTCCGGGTCATACCCATAAATTGAGTGGTTTGTCGTGGTGCTCCGTATAAAACTTGTGTGTATCTAACTAGTCCCATGATGTATGGGGATTAGATGCTAGACATGGGTCTATAGTTGTTACCTTTATCCCCTTGTGATGGAGTCGGTACATAGGATCATACTCTTCTATTCCGCGATGGAACATTCAGCGAGGGAAACGATGTTTGATTACTATTTTTCCTTAACTGTGGTTGATTATTTGCATTTGTTGCAATACCAGGTTTGAAAGATGAAAGCATTGGTTTTATGAAATAAAACTATTTTGGGAGACTTGTGTAGTCTGTTGGGAAAACTTGAGGGTTTTTTATGGAAAAACCTATTTTGGTTTGTGGTTGAGTTCGCTCCCACCATATGATTGCATATTCCTGCTTTACAGCTTATTATCTATTTCTCTTGAGCTTCGGCTCACGGGTGGGAATTTTTTGTAAAACCATTTTCAGGTGATGATGTGGATGAGGAGTAGCTTGGTGGTGCCCGTGGTGGCGGAAGACTTTTATAGTTTTTCTTCTTTTTGGTATGCCTATTCCTGAAGGTAGGTTTGTACGCCATAAGGCGATATATTGTACGCATGTTGAATTGTTGTCTTTTATTTATAAGAGATACACTTTGTTGGGTGTTCCATTGGTTTCAACATGCGACTTTTGATGTATGAAAACCTATATTTTCATATAAAATGGATATTTAGTAGATTTTCACGTGACCCCAGGTTTTAGGGTGTGACAACTTGGTATCAGAGCTCTGGGTTCGAATACCTTAGAGCAATGGGAAAATGGGTTTATCACCTGGTGAGGTTGATTGTGTATGCTTGCTTGCATGTGTTTAAACGATGGTTTGTAACATGTTAATAGCTTCCTGAGCATGATAATTGTGTATACGTGGGTATAGAGGTTGAGTCTCAGGATTGGTAAGTCTTACCTTTGGGCGTTTGGTTAAACATATTTGGAAGCCAAGTTAGAAGTGCGTTTGGCTGATGTGTTTTCTAGCAGGGAATCTGAATACGTTATTCAAATTGATGAGCCTATCTTGTTAGTTCTCCTCGGTATGTGAGACGTGTTTGCATAATCTTATGTGGCTAGGTGATAGCATGATTATGTGTTTATGTTACGTAGTAGCATGTTGTAGGAAAGCTTATCCTGTTTATATTGCTTCCTATAGAATTATGTCCACGCAGGGAGTGCGGGGGCGGCGTCGGGGTCGTGGCTGAGGCCGTGGCCGAGGGCGTTCTTATGTTCAGGTTCCAGAGGAGGGAGACGTTCATGCCCCACAGGAACAAGTAGGCGGTGCTACGTTGTCCGGGAGATGCTTGCCACTATGCGAGCTATGGCAAAAGCGACCAGGGCTAGTGTGCGGGTTCCTGAGCCAAGGGCTTTTATTGCTATGCGGGAGTTTCGGCGGTTAGATCCTCTGATCTTTGCTAGGAGCCAGACCCAAAGGTGGCTACTGAATGGTTGGAAGTGACCACAACCATCTTTGATACTCTGGATATCGAGGAGGATGCCTTGCGTGTGAAGTTGGCGACGTTGTAACTGCGAGAAGATGCTAGAGAATGGTGGAAGTTCGCCAAGACCACTGTGGATGAAACGTGGACTGCCTTCACGAGAGTCTTCTTAGAGAAGTATTTCCCGAGGTCTTCAAGAGATACTTACCGAGAGGAGTTCCTCTCTCTTGTTTAAGGGAACCTTTCTGTGGTCCACTATGAGGCCAAGTTCGCAAATCTATCGCGGTTCGCACCTGAGATGGTATCTACAGAGGAGTTACGTACTCAGAGGTTTGAGAGGGCACTTCGACCTGCTATCAAGGATAGGGTTGCAACTCTAGATGTGGAGGTATATATTAAGTTGGTGGAAGCTGCTATCCGGGTTGAGAACTCGTTGGCAGATAGTCGCAAGATTAGAGAGAGCAGGAGTCAACAGGGCAGTGGCGATCAGAGGTGCGGGAATAAGCGCCAAAGGCCATCTGGGCCTAGTTCTCATTTTTTCGGATCGTCTCAGCCGCAATCGTCTGCACCTACACCTTCAGTGGCTTCGGTAGGAAGGCCAGAGCATAAAGGGTTGATCTGTTATAGATGCGGACAGCTGGGGAATCGTTCAGTTGAGTGCCCAAAGAAGGGCCAGTCTCATAGTTCAGCGCCCGTCCAGTCACAGGCAAGAGACCCATCTATCTATTTTGGGTGTGGTCAGTCCGGGCACTTTCGCAGATAGTATCCCAGAGAGGGAAATGCCCAGGGTACGATAGGAGCACCAGTTGCTTCATCTGTAGAGAGGCGATAGGCTCCTCAGCAGCATAGGGCTCAGACGTCTAGGTTTACGGAGGGAGGTGCTTCAGCTCAGTTAGTGAGGCAGCCATCGACTCAGAGTTATGGCGGGCAGACCAGACCACCGCAGGCCAGGACTTATGTTCTTGCTGATCGTAATGCTTCCAAAGCACCAGTTGCATCTGATGCAGCAGTCACTCCGGCCATGATTAGAGGTACTCTTCTAGTCTTTAGATCATGGGCCAATATTCTTATAGACACTGGAGCATCACATTTATTTATATCCTCTGCATTTGTGTGTGCATTGGGGTTGGAAATGGACTAGTTGGGTAGTACCTTGTGCGTGGAGACCCCAGTTAGTGGGAGTGTGACGTTGAGCCTTGTCTATAGATCTTGTATGTTGGAAGTCGCCAGTCGTTGTTTAGAGTTTGCCTTTGTCATTCTAGACATGACCACGTTTGATGTCATCCTAGGGATGGACTGGCTGACTACCTACCGTGCCTATATAGATTATGAGCGATGGAGAGTATCGATCTGTACACCGGATGGTGATTGCTTCTACTTTGTGGGTGATCGGGATGACGGCTTGGTGTCTGTACCAGGTGCCATGCGAGTTCGAGGGAACTTGGGTTCTCTCTTTTTTGCTCTCAGATTGGATGTGCCAGTTGAGGTTCGAGGGGAATTACCCCCTGTGGTGTGTGACTATCCAGACGTCTTTCCTGACGATTTGTCTGAGTTGCCACCGAGCCATGATGTGGAGTTCTCCATTGATCTTTGTTAGCACAAATTCTTCATTAATTAATTTTGATGATTTTAATATTTTATTTCCTATAAATAAATATTCTTTAATGTGGATAATATTTATT
>JAOTRH010214165.1:0-10773 GCA_034768845.1 Heliamphora exappendiculata | reverse complement strand
GAAAGTTTAATAAAGATGTATTTTTTGGATCCCCGAGCATGTATTTTATGTCGGCGTTGGAAATTCTCCCAACACAAAATTGCACTTCTTATGCATTTGTCCTTTCACACAATTAATGTACATATCAAAATATGAGAAATCCAAAGGTCCAATGATTCCATCCTTGATTAAGCATTCTAGTCTCTTCTTAGATACATGTTTTAATCTTCTATGTCACAACATGGATGAATCATCTTTGACAAGAGCACGCTTTGATCCAATAGACATAGAACTAACAGAGAAACAAGAAGCAGACACATGTGAATCATCAAGTAATAATCGGTATAAACCATCAACCAAATGTCCATGTCCAACTAAATTATTACCACAATAAATAGTAACATGTTCATCACCAAAAGAAACACGATATCCCAAAGTATCAAGTTTTGAAACTGAAATCAAGTTTCTCCTAAAAGCTGGAACATAAAAGACATCATAAAGCTCTAAGAAAAAACCACTGTCCAAGATTAATTGATACTTTCCAATAGGTTTAACTTAAACTGCATCAGCATTGCCCAAAACTAATTGATCCTCATGTCTGGGTTTTCACTGGTTGGGAAGGCCCTGTAATGAACATGATATATGAATCGATGCACCCGAATCAATTCGCCAAGTATTTTCAAGTACATTTACTAAATTGGATTTATAAATCATCATTACAATATCAGTACATGCTTTATTCTTTTTTAGCCAATTCTTAAATATATAGCAGTCTTTCTTTTGATGTCCCGTTTTCTTACAAAACCAACATTCAATGTTGTTAAGGAACATGCCCTTTCCTTTATCACTTGTTTTCTTCATTTTCTGTTTTGATTGATTCTCCTTTCAAAAACCTTTCTTCTTGAATTTGTTCTTGCTGTTACTACTCACAACCAAATGAGCTGACGCAATTTTGATGCCTTTGACTCACTCCTCTTCAATCACACAAAGTGCCAAAATCTAATTATATCCCACTTAGTTTTCTGTGAACTATAATTCACTCTAAAGGTCTCAAAAGACCTATTGAGAGAATAAATAATCATATGTACCAAGAGGTCATCATCAATTGAGAATCCTTGCACCCTTAAACCATTAACCAATCTACACATCTTATAAATGTGCTCCCCCACTGAATCAACACCATCAAATTTGGTATAAATAACCATTTGTACCAAGAGGTCATCATCAATTGAGAATTCTTGCTCCCTCGAATCATTAACCAATCTACACATCTTATAAATGTGCTCCCCCACTGAACTAACATCATCAAATTTGGTAGTCATGAGTTGTGTCTGATAATAGTACCGTAACTACTTCTTAGTACCCACAAATTGTGTCTTAATTAGATTAAGAAGCTCTTTGGCAGTGTCTTTGGTAGGAATACCACCACGAATGACCTCATTTATAGATGCACAAATCAACTTGATGGGCATAGTATTAGCCTTATTCCATTTTTCATAAATAAAACTTATCTACCTCAGATGTTTCATCTGTAGGCAAAGGAGGCATGGCCTTATAGAGAACACACTCATAATCTGAGCAACCCAACATGATATTAACTCCTGTTTTTCAAGCTTTATAATTTGAACCATTCAATGGCTCAATCCCTGCGAGTTGTCAATGAACTGCAAAAACATCCATAATTGGAACAAAATACAATTATGATGTTATATTATGAAACATAATATTTATGATGATAAGTGTATCAAAGAACAACTCCAGGAATAAAATACCATAATTCGTGTTCGGGGTTTTTGAACTGATTTACTCAAAATGTAGAAAGAAATAGTGGCTCTGCGAGAACAAGTAATATGCTCATCTAAAATCACCTTTAGGCAGAATTTAGACTTATATTTTAACCTTTAAGATTGCAAAAAACGCATAGACCTAATTGGTTGTATTTGAATTATTGCTAAACACTTCGACTACCTTTAGGCAAGAGGATTATCTAGTTCTAATTTAAATGATCACAGTCATTCTATTCACTCACATATATTAGATACTATAGTCACATTTGGACAGAATTAAGAATTTAATGTAAGTGAATGCACACCGTCACCTTAATAAGAATTTTTTTTAACACTCAAATTTAGAATGATAAATTTTATGAGTTCATCACCTTTGGGCAGACAAAACTCATTGTATCTATTATTTTAAAAAATGATCACTTTACTGTTTTTTCACAAACCCCAAGAAAAAACCAAAACTACATTTTCATATTTTTTTATAATTAAAAAAAATGCATGAAGGGTAAACATCGCCTGTTTCCTTATAATGTAGAAAGGGGTAAAATCCCGTGTGTGATTCCAGTTGTATATATATAGCCCCTGTTCTCTCTCTCTCTCTCTCTCTGTTTTTTTTTTTTTAATAAAACACTCTTAAAAGATCCTTATTTCATACGTTGAAAGACACGAAGTGATATAGATTAGATAAACATAAAAAAGGATATATATCATTCTATTAAAAAAATGAACAGATCAAAAAATTATTCATCCTATGATTTGAGGGGCCACATTAAAAATAAATATTTACTTATTTATTTTTTCCAACACATGACACCATGTAATGTCTATCATAAATCTCTTTATGAGAGAGTTTGGCAAAATTATTACTATTGTTACAATTTATAATTATTATTTTTTTATTTCAGTTGCAAGTTACAAGTTTTACTATACACTTACAACTTTTGTTACAAGGTACAATCTATAAGTTACTAGGTTTAGCAATGCTAAATGTCACCAGAGTTGTATATGTATTGATGAGGTCATATTTATAGAGCAAGTATATTAAACATGTTGTGTACTATTCAAATCTTTAATTGAATAGTAAAAATTTAACAAAAAAAAAAATATTATATGTATTCTAATACATTTGTGAGATAAAATGATATTATATATAATAAAATGTGTTTTACTTATTTTACAGAACTTATGCAACAAGATACATATATAATAATACCATCAAATGCGATTTTTACAAAAAACTGTTCAATAATAGAAACTAAACACAATTCAATGGATTAATAGAGAAGAATAGGTTGAAAAGAAAATCAACATGAGAGAGAAAGAAGTGGGCCAGTAGACACAATACTAATCATTTAAGATGCCTTGATTTATTTATTTATATTAAATAGATTTCAATTTTAAACCCTTTTTTTTTTAAAATTTTTTTGGTCAAATTTGTTTATTTTCCTAATTTCTTATGACGTGAAGAATCTAAAAAGCATATTCATTTGAGTTAATGTTTGAAAATAATTCACTATGAATAAAAAAAAAAAAGTAGTATGATTTTTTATTTTTTATTTAAAAAAAAGTAGATGATTGTGAAGACAAGTTGAATGGGGATGTCTGCAGGGTGAAGAATCATAATGGCAGAGCAACAACCAAATCATGTGATGAGAAGGGAAGAGACTTAGATGTTGTCATCTGGGCTGATATTTGTGGGCCTTAGGGACAGGATTATAAATCGCTGGGCCCCATCACAAGGTTAAGTATGGGCCTCTAACGGACCCCACTCCCAACATGGAAAACTATTGAATGGGCTATTCTTTCTGCACGAGAAGGAGCAATTTTTTTTAATTAAAAAAATAGCTTTTAAGTAATATTGTTTGGCAACTTTAAAAAGTCAGTTAACTTTTTTTTTTTTACTTTCTAAATTTAACATTTAAAAAAATAGTTTAATAAAAAAGTGATTTAAGTCGGGAGAAGCCACAAGTATGCAATTAATGCCCACGTGCTATAGGAGTTCATCAATTTGCGGCCAAATATAATTATTTTTTTGCTTTTTAATTTAAATTATCAATTTTCAATTAGAGAATAAAACTATAAAAGTACATAATAGATAATAAACAATATCTGTATGTATATAGTCTAAAAAATATATGTAGAAAACAAACATCATAGCATAATTATATGTTTATATCTTTCAAACCTACCATTTATCATAGAATTTAATGGTTTTTTATATTCCTAAAGTCTTATATAATTAATTATGTACTAAGTTTTTTAGCAATTTTTTGTTGAATATAGAAGGCAAAGAATCTATAGTAAAATCATCTTTTATTTTTTTGTGAATCTTTGTTCACATTTTTATCGATTTTAAATTTAATAAAATCGAGATTTTTTAAAAATAATTTTGTACAAAATAATGCCATGTAAATATCTTTGAATAGAAAATGGGAAGCTTCTAGATACACCCTTTAAATTTCATTTTACACCCAATTTTTATTTAAGGTATAAGTATTTTTCTTTAAGATACAAATTTTATAATATGTATAGTAGCTATAGAAAATAAATAAATAAAACATATCTAAAATTTCTAGAAAAATTAAGAGGCCACCCATAAAAATAGAAAGAAAGAATAGTAGAGAGACTAAATTATATATATATATATATATATATATATATGGAGAAGCAGGAATACCCTGGTCTACTAATAGTATCATCACCGATTACAATGAAAAAATGTGCAATACAAACGTGACACAATTTTCTCATTATTGTTTGTAACGAGTGGGTCCATCTCACTCTGAAAAAGTTACGGTATAAATAGATAATATCATATAAGGAGTTTGGCACACCACTAGTTTTAGTTTTACAGACTCTTTATCCTATCAGCGATTTGAATTCTTTTATTTTTTTTTTCTCCCATTCTCTTATCGCTGTCCCTATACTACTATAAAAAAAAAAATAGAAAATATAATATTTTTTTAGAGCTCGCCAATAAATAAGGTAGTTAGGAATTTTGTCTATAAATAAAATTTTTATAATTTTAATAGGTTAGTGGAGAATGATCAAAAGAGTAGAGATGTAGAGAGATGCCAAAAATACCAGGGTGACCCTTGAACGAAAAAATTATAATTTTCGATACCGTACCGTACCGGCCACTACCAATCAATACGTATCGATTTAGAGTGATACCGGTATGTTAAATACTTAGTTTCGTACCAATTAAAATACTGGTCTGTACTAGACGTACCGAACAATACCGGCTTGTACCAGTCCATAATTTTTTTTGTTTTTAATTTTTGTTTTTATTTTTATATTTTAATTTAAACTTCAAATAATAGCATAATTGAAGAGTTCTAAAGCTAATTAATATTAAATCATTATTAAAACTTTCAAATGCTAAATTTATATATTTTCAAGTTAGCTATCAAATTATTAATAATGATATTAAAAATTAATTTTGACTAATTAATTGAAATATAATGTTAGATAAATATTTATATTATACTAAATTATTTATTATTGAATAATATATATAAAATATTTTATAACGATAAATTTAAAACGGTACCCAATATTTTATTGATACCGGTACATATCGTATCAATTAAAAAACTGGTACACCATCCGATACGATATTTTAGAACTATGAGGAAACATGATTTGTTCTAAGACTCAAATTGTGAGTGTTGAGTTTTGAAATATTTTTTGTCTCGTGATTATACATTTTACTGTTATAGTGAATTATTTCTCTTATTTATAAATATAGGTAAGTTGTGCCGAACAACGTATATCGTTCGTAATTTATTTTATTATATGCATAAATATGTTTATGTTTATATTAAAAAATTAATGATTAAATTCCAATAATATCAGCATGCTGATGTCATGTGGGAATTTAATGTGTGATGGGGTTCATATGTTTTGTTTTTCTTGGATTTCATTTGACACATACAATGCATGCGACCATGTTTCTTGTATGAACCAGCTAGCGAGCTAAGCTCCGACAAGCCTCGAGACATGAACGGACTTTGTCACCCAAATAGATAATGCAAACAAGAAGCTCTTGTTAGTGACAACCATTCATGTAATATGGGGGTGAGGGCCGGACTAAAAGGTGAATGGGGCGGTAGCTTCTTAAATTTTGAAAAAAATTTATAATTATAATAGTATTAGTTAAAAATATGTTTAGATTATACAAGTTTACTTTCTTAATTTAAAAAAAAAAAAAAATTAATATCTAATCTCTTTATATAATTTATAAAAACAATTTACTCCACCTAAATTAAAATTTTACGTCCGTTCCTGCCTAGCTAAGACTCCTTATTTTCTTCTTTAACTTTTTTTTAATATATATTTTACATATGTATATCTATATAATAAAATATGGATAGTTTGTAAAAATGTGTAGGGCATATTTTGAATCAACGGTAATGATTGATTTTCTGCCTAAATTAAAATGTCATCCAATGGTCTACAATGCTCCTCTTGCTATACATCCACACCTACACCCCTCTCTCTCTCTCTCTTCATGTTCTCACAAGTCTTCCATCCTGTGCGCTTTTGCTTTTTGTCTCTGCAAGAGTTTCTCTCTCCATAATTGTGAATTTTTGTAGAAATTTAGGTATTATTTCAAATTAAGATGCGATAATTGTGTATTTTTTTTATTCCTATATTATTATTATCTAATTTGGATATTGGAACAATATATTGATCTATTAATTTTATTTTATTTATATTTTCTTTGTATTTTAATTATTATTGCAAACTATTAATAATTTTAAAAATGATAATAGTGCTTTTAGGCACAAGTTATATTCCTAGTATATATATGAAGTTGCATCGATCGCTTTCACATTCCTTCCCTTTCTATTCTTTTTTATTTATTTTTTCTTTTACATTTTTATTTTTCTATTGCCACTTGTTAATTTCTTAATTTCTTTCTCTTTCGCAACCCATAGTTCATGATTTTGTTTTCTCATTCTTTTGGTATGCTAATTTGATGCGTTTTTTTAGATGCTTAGTTACGTGGTTTTTCAGTTAAATTAGTTAATTAACTGATAGAAAAAGTCAACGGTAAATGATGAATTTTTTGAAAAGAATATTGGAGAACAATCTTATTCTTAAGATTGATGGGAGAAATCTAACGCCACAAAAAAATATACATGCTCGGTGATCCAAAAAATACATCTTTATTAACTTTCAACAATTACAATAAGCAGAATTTACAGGAAACGAAATACATAAATTAACATGAACAATATGTAAACCGAGTCCTGCAAATACAGTTTCCTTAAGAATGATTCACTGACTACCGAGGGTATTGTAGGTTTTTCATCGGCGTCACTCTGCCAAGATAAAATGGCTGACACGATCGTTGGAATACCACCAAGGATCGGCTACGAACATACCCCGTCTGCCTTTCTCTCTCTTACTCCCACACCTTTGGAATCTGTTTGTATCTTTTATTTGGCTCTTACTTTACTGCTGTATTTCTCTCTTTCTCTGTCTCAGAAAACTAAATGGGATGACAGTTTATATAGACATTCTATCATGGATGGGGTTACAGGAGAATCAATAACCATTCAATGGTATTGATTCTCAGAATTCATTTGCCAATTGAATTGGCCAATTCAATTGCAAATAAATTCTGATATTGAGTACATTGTAACTGAAAGCTATTGTGCACATGTTCTTTGGATGAAACAACAATTAGAGAACTATAGTTTTCATTTTGATCATATCCCTATTATATGTGATAACACTAGTATAATTAATATATCAAATAACCCTATACAATATTCAAGAACCAAGCATATAGAGATTAGACATCATTTTATAAGAGATCATGTACAAAAAAAAACATCGAACTTGAATTTATAGGCACAGATTACCAATTGGTGGACATTTTCACAAAACCCTTAAATGAAGAAAGAATATGTTATATTAGAAGAGAACTTGGTATGCTATTTGCTCCTAATTCTTGATTAAAATGCCATATTAACCATGTCTTTTCATTGCATTTCAAAGCCTTTGATGTTCTTTTATGATATGTGAAAATGTGTCGACACCACATGAAAAAGTGACAACACAATTGTGTGTTGTGTTAACATAAAACTGTATAGAAGTGGCACTGCGAGAAAAGTGTTGACCCATTTCTATTCAGTGTCGACACCATATTGGTTCCCTAACTCTCGATAAATTTGTGTCGACCCAAATAGCCAAAAGTGTCGACACCTTTTGAAAATGTGTCGACATCATTTCTTGTTTTCGATACTCATACTCGTTACGAAAAGTGTCGACACAAATCGTTATGTATATATATAGAGGCGTTGTTCGCCGAACCGTTATATCATTCCCTCTCTCTCTCTCTCTCTCTCTCTCTATAAAACATGTTCATCTCCTACACTTTTTTCTTTCAAAATCTGTGTCGACTCCTCACCTTCCTCTTCCTTCAATTTTCAATCTCAACCCAAACCACTCAAAATGCCAACTAAAACCATGGGAAAAGGATGAAAAAGAATCGGTGAAAGAACCTCCTAAAGCCCCAGAACGTAAAAAAAAAAGAAAATGACCACCATGGCAGTGACGGCGACAACAGCGGAACAAGCATCGGCGGCAATGGCCGAGGTAATTAGATTCAAAACCCCTAAACTTCGTCAACTTTATTTCGCATCTTTTGTGAATCGAAAAATTGTTCCCGGTCGTAATATAGATTTCTCCTTCTTTGACTCCATAAAAATAAGATTTAAGGATATTTTTTCAAGCCTCGGGTGGGAGAAATTGTTGCAAATTTATGAACCCCACTATCCCACTTAGGTCAAATTATTTTATGCGTATTTTCACATTTCACTCATTCCGACCACCACTATCACCACATGGGTAAATGATGTAGACATTGTTTTGACTCTCTCTTCTCTAAATAAGATTCTTGACATTCATGAAGGGAAAATTTGTGTTCATTATAACAAGAAACCCATTGATGTTGAAGGTTTCTCTTTTTCCAAATCTGTGACAGAGAATGATGACCTTGACCCTACCAAGCCCTTAGATGTTAACTCTCTGAAACCCGAAATACGCATACTGCATCACATGGTAAACCGTGTTTTTTTTACCATAAATGGAAAAATTTAGTGATGTTACTTATAAGCACATTTTTATTATGTAGTGTATTCTTGAATAAAAAAACCTAGATTTAGGCTTCTTGTTTATTTTCCATATACTTCACTCACATAGTAAATCAAACTCCTTTCTCTCTCACGAGATGAATCTCACTCGAGTTTTTTTCCATTTCAGCACAAACTTATCTGAGGAAAAAGTGGTACCATTTTCAAAGTATGATTTGTATGGTAGTTCCTCACTAAAACATATGCAAATTGCAAATTTTAATGATGTTTAGACTACTTCTCGTTGCGGTACCCCTTCTTCTGCTAGAACTTCTCATCCTTCTGAACTTCGAGATATTTCATCCATTCGTATCGATCTTGACTCCCCTCCTGCTCAATCTGATCTTCCTGGCCCCTTCAGTACTCTTGGTCCCTCACATGCTCCTCCTCTTCCCACTTTTGCTTTTGTTTCATCTACCTCATCCTGTACTCCTATTTTTGTTGATTTAACAAAAGTAGTTTCCCTAATCAAGTCTCTATCCTCCTCATTGTCTTTCTTTCAAGCAAAGGTTGATCAAGATTTTTTTGATCTCAATCATTTTGTTTATGACCTTTCTGACAAAGAAAAGCACCTTGAAAAATCTAACCGCACACTCTGTAAAGAGGTAGAAAGATCCACTGACGCTAGACGATCATTGTGTCGTACAATGGACGACAGCATTGTCTCTATTGTTAATGTGAACAATGCTATCCCACAGCAAATCTGAAAAGAGTATGACAAAGGAGCAATGGTGGTTGTCCAAGCAACTCTTAGAAGGTTAAAGAACATTTACAGTGGATCAAAGAAGCATGGGCCAAACAGTTCAAGCCCAAGGAGACCAAGAAAGAAAAAGCAGCTCGTCTCAAACGAGAAGCCGATCTTACATTGGCCACCTGATATGAAGCAATGGTTGTTGCTGAAGCTAAAGATGAGCGAGCACGGGCTTTTGAGGAACGAGTCACAGCTAGCAAATAGAGAGCCACAGAAAAGAAGAAGTTCAAAGATTTCATGGACGACCAGTAGTTTTTTTTTTGAAAATTACAAAATGGGAGAAAGTAAAGGTAAAGAAGTGAAGGGGAGAAGAGAGAAAGTGAGAGAAGAGAACAAACATTTCTTTAAGTTTTTTTTTAAAGGAGAAGATGTAACAATTAACATACAATTTTTTGGTTGCATGGGTTGCTTGATCAGTTTGAATGGTTGTTTGAAAATATTTAAAATGTTTAGTTTAAATGGTTTGAATGGATGATGGTTTAAATTTCATTCTTATGAAATATATGTCTTGGATGAATGCTAATATCTCTATGTTTGTACAATCTTATTTATATACGTGATTGGATTTTAAGGATAAATTACTTTGCACATATTCATTGTACTGCACAAATTTTAATGAACTTAGAATGTTTCTTGATCATTTGTTGCAAATCATATAAAAAATGTGTGTTATCAAAATGATTGAATGCCTAACTTTTATGATTGCATATGTTGTTTAAGGTATATTGATAAGGGGAGAACCCTTGTTGAAAAATATTTTTAAATATTTTTTAGAAAATGTTGTATTGGTTGTAATCATAAAAAAGTTGGAGATTGTTAGTCAAAGGGTTTTTTATTTTGATTTTGATGATTTTCATAATTCATTTTTTAAGAATAAATGGATTTAAAATGATAATATTTTATATTTTCAAAATAAAATTATTAACACATTTTGAACAATTAAGTTGACACATTTAGCCAAAAGAAATAACTTATCTCCCAAAAGGATTAAAACATTTATATATTCTTAAATGAGAATATTTTGTGTTGAACTCAATTAAAAATTAAGTCAAACACTTTTAAGGCAAAGTATACTTGAAGCATATCAAGTGTGTCAACACCTATTGAACAA
>JAOTRH010214143.1:0-10774 GCA_034768845.1 Heliamphora exappendiculata | reverse complement strand
TCCCCACTATAGCCACTTATACTGATGTTACCATAACTATTAGTATGTTTTTTTTAAGTCGCTACTAAACACATAAAATATTTTTTTATCAAAACAAATAAAGTGTTAGCAAGAAGTGTTAGGCACCACTTAACCAACATGCAACTCATAATCAATAATACAGGTTAAGTCAGATTTGAAGGTTGCATAAAAGAGTAATAATAAATTTAGTGGCCAACAATATGCTTTGAGAATGTCCCCCCAAATCCCCATATCATATGAATGCTTAGAATATGGATTTGATGGACTCTCTTTTTGTCAGTGAATCAAATAGCAAGCCTGCAAGGATATATTGTTGTTTCAATTGCTTCTATATGGTAGGACTCATTTACTTCTAAACCTACCAAAAGTCCAAACATCTATATATTACTTAGATCATTTTTATCAAATTCTTAACCAAACTTCAGCTATTTTTTTTTCTATTTTAACCAGCCAATTTTCTTAATATACTTTTTAACCTAACTCTCTATTCTTTTTTTTTTATTTCTTATAAAAACTTATATTTTATTAATTTTAATTTAAAATCATTTTTTATTACCCGACGTCGCAACACTCAACTATCAAAAATAATAACATATGGTGAGTTAAAAATCAATTAGTCAAAATAGCTAACTAGATTGGTAGCTTGGTGACTTAAAAACTAAAGATTGGCTAGTTTAATAATGGTGACAAAGTCATATCCATTATGGCCTAACCAATATTAGGCACAAATAAATGAATCTCGCTAATTATTCTTGACTTTGTTTATGACTATTGTTTATTACAGGGAAAAGTAAGTATAATTGTCCATAATAATTTTGCTCAACTTTGACTATGTCCTTGCCTTGTACATCATACATCGCTCTCAGGGTCGGTTTTGGAATAAAGACTAAGTAAAACAACTATTTTAGGTTTTAGTTTCTAGGATAACTTTTAGGGTTCCAAATTTTTTAGATTTCTTTAGACTTTATGTTATGGCTAACCGTCAACCATCAAGTTTGTTGAATGTAAAATTATAAAAATAATTATAAAAAAAATAAGAAATTGGTAGATTTAAGAGCTAGATTATAAAAGTAATTAGTATATTTGTAACTAAAAATGTAGAAAAATTAGTTTTTAAGTAGTAGTTTTAAATTACTATAATGACATGTAATTACAAGTGCTAATTCTTGTGATTTTATATTTTTTTATAATTAATTCTTAAGTAATTTTATCTTTTAAACTTGTTGTACATATAAAGATAAATAGTGTGGCCCAAATTTAAAAGTTTACTTTAAGCTTTATAAAACTAAGGACTAGCGCAAATCGCTCTTTTTGATTGAATGGTACATGAATTGTTCGGATCACAGTACCATGAGAAGTTCGTTGACGGGGACATTAGGGTCGGCCTCTTGCCAAATCATATGTATTTATGGCTATAATATTTTTTGGAGATTATTAAACTTCATTAAATACACTAATAATTATAAAATTATAAAGAAATTAATTTGAATAATTACTCCCACTAAAACGCTTTACCATGTGTTGTCTCTACCATACATTTTTCACCATATTAAAATCAGTTAACTTTATGCATAAACAATAATAATAGGAATAATAATAACATTAAGGCTCCTTTTGTTTCAACGAGAAATATTTTTTAATAATATTTGTTACGATAGAAAATATTTTTAAGAAAATATATTTTTATGTGTTTGGTTGAGATTTTAAAAATAATAGTACTAGTAAATGTAGTAGTATTAGAACTGGTGGTAATGGCGATGGTGGTGGCAGTGATCCTTGGGATCTCTGGACCCTTGGGATCTCTGGGACCTCAAGATCTTGGGACGCTGGACCCTCAGGACTTTACAATCTCGGACCCCCAGACCCAAACCCTTAGGACCCTTAAGATCCCAAGACCTCAAGACCCCGGACTCCCTAGACCCCGAGACATTAAGACCTTGGACCCCAGAGTCCCTGGGAGCTTCGAGACTTTCGGGACCTCGGGACCTTGAAGCCCTGAACCTTGGGACCTCAGGACGCTTAGATCCCAAACCCCTGGACCACTAGGACCCCATAGCCTAGCTCCGAATCGTCGGACCCTGGGATGGTTGAACCCTGGAGCCTTAAGACCCCGGAGCCCCAAAGGCCGATAACTCGGGACCTCTAGAACCCCAGATCCTTAGATCCCCAAGACCTAGGATCCCAGACCCCCGTACCCCGGGGACACCAAACTCTAGGATCTCAGGACCTTGGACGCTTGTACCCTAGGGACTCCTAGAACCCCGAGAACTAAGGGTGTAAAAATGGCTCGAGATTCGTGGCCAGCCCAAGGCCCGTCACTGTGTGGACCCAGCCCGCAAGAAGCTCGAGCTCAACCCTAGCTCGCATACCCCTTGTTTGGGCCTAGGCTTACCCCCTGAGCCTGTGGGCTGGGCCGCCCCTTTTGGCCTGAATATTAATAGATAATAATATTAATATATAATTAATAAGTAACCTATAAACTAATATTAAGTAAACTATAAACTAATATAATAAAATATAAACTTATGAACTAATAAATTAATAAAGTATAAAGTATAAACTTATATAATAAACTAATAATTAATAATAAATTAATAAATTAATAAAATACCAATAAACTAATATTAGACTATAAACTTATAAACTTCTATAATAAATTAATAAGCTAATATTAGACTATAAACTTATAAACTAAGTAACTAAAAAATTAATAAAGTTATAAATTTATAATAAAATAATCAACTAATAAATAAATTTATAATAAACTATAAAGTATAAATTTAATTGTTTATAATCTTATACAACAAGTTAACAACTCAAAAAATAAAAAATAAAATAAAATAAACAAAAAAATGAAAAGCCCGCAAAAAGCCCAACTCGTGGCTCGAGCTCGAGTACTAAGCCCGAGCCCTATACCCTCTAGGCCTGGGCCGATTCCTTCCCCCAAAGAGCTTTGTCCGGTCCATTCCAAACTTTTAGCGGGAACCGCTGGACCAGGACTAGGCTTGGCCCACCTAAGCCAAGACGGAGCCGGGCCAAAATTATACCCTTGCCAAGAACCCAGACGCCGAGGAACCCAGTAACTCAGACTCTCTAACTCTAGACCCTCGATATTTTGAACTCTAGACTGGTTGTGCTGACGGTAAAATAGTAATGCTTTCGGTAGTGATAGTGGTGCGATGGTAAGAGTGAAAAATATCTTCCGTCATAAAAAAGTGTAAAACGTTTTCCACTAAAATCAACTTATTTTTTATTGATTTGAAAAATATTTTTTGTTGATTTTTAATTTTCGTCGTATCAAACACCAAAAAATATATAAATTATTATTTTTAAAATATTTTCCATCAATACAATTTAAATTGTATTAGTTATTGTTGATGCAGGAATCTGGACAGCTTCAATTGAATCTTCAAACTTAAACAAGTGAGAAGTCCTTGACACTAGTAAGGTGTCGGGTGAAGACTTTTCGATGCTTAAGTCAATAATATATCTAAGGGTAGATAATTGGAATAAAATCAAAAAAAAAAATCTCAGACATTTTATCGAGGGTCAGACTTGATTATATGCTAGTGAATATGTAGAGTAATAACAGGTATAGATTGGGAGCAATTCTGAGTAATCCAATAGTGCAATTTTTTGGGAGGATTCTCAGAGTTGACTCTATATTATCAATTACTAGAATTATCTCTTGAACCAGTCTTGGGTGAAACAATAGGCCGATCGACCGGCTTGCTAATCACTCGACAGTGACGAGTACCGAATGTGGGTGCAGAATTCCAAAGTGGTCCTCAAGTAGGCTTTTCCTACTGTCTTGGTGTCTTTTTGTAAATTTGGGTTGCTTCTTTTGTAGATGCAAGATTTTAATTTTAAAAAAACTAATTATTCTTATAAGTTTTTAAGAAATAAATATTAAATTTTTAAAAAAAAATTTAGAGAAACAAACCTTTATAATTTAAACATATTTTAGATTAATATTACTATAATTGTAAGCTTTTTTCAAATCTTAAAGAGGCAACCGTCTCTATCCGCCCTCCGTTGGGTCCGTCAATAGTTGCTATCCCCATGAATTATAATTGAATCGTGAGATATAGTTATTCTTAATTATTGTATAAAGTAATTAAAAAAAAAATCCAAAATTTTTAATCCCCACAACTTATACCACAATTCTTGTAGTATTAGTTACCTTTTGATTTAATATTCTACATTGGGTATAATTATCTAATAATTCAATACAAAAGATTAGTAGGCTAAACAAACTAGCCAGAGAACTAAATTACGCAAACTTTTAACCAAACAAAGAACAATCGGCTAAATTAAACCAAGTTTTTTAGTGCAATTAAATTCCGAAATCTCGAATTATTTATCAAACAACGCCATTAATGAACTCTATGATACCACACTGAAAGACTTTCTCTCATGCTTAAAGCAATCAAGATTATTAGGATGTGGAAGAAGGTAATGGTGATATCTGAAAATTGAAATAAAAACTGGTTTTGGGTCACTTCAATTTGGGCCTCATTTGGCAATTAATTTTAAGTTGGCTTAAAGTCAAATTTTTTGTTTTTTTTGATTAAAGCTTAAAAAATCAAGAAGTCTCATTTTCCAACTCAATGGCTTTTAGCCTTTTTATTTTTTACATAATTTTTTTTTATATTTTTTAAAAAATATCATAACTTTTATAATACAAATCTATTTTTATAAAAATTATATTTTTAAAATGTACTCGTCAAAATCTATCAAAAAACATCCATATTAAATATAAAATTACTAAAAAAAGTTTTTAAAAATTATAGCAACTTTAACTAAAACTTTTTACTTTTTAACTTAAAGTCATTGTAAATATTTGGTTTGAAATCACCTCATACCTCTCCAAACGAGTTTTAACTTTTTGATTTAAAGTGATTTAAAACAAATTTTCTTAAAAAAATGACTTTAAACAAAAAATTTAATTTAAAACCAAATTACCAAACGCCTTGGTCGATCAATTAGGGGAACTGGGGAAGGCAGTTTGCATTTTCCTACTGTTTCCCTGCCCAACCAAATTTAAAATTTTTGGATTATGTCATCACCAAATTAATATTATTCGAGGTCACAATCATGACATTTTCCTATGCCTTGACATGCCGCATAGTATTCAATACTATTGTTAACTGTTCTGTGCATATTGCAGTTTTCAATTATTAAATTTTTGTGTCAATCCTATTATATTATTCAATGAATTATTTTCAAAAATATAATTTCTTAACTGTTCAACTAATTAGTGCTCACGGAGCATCGATAATAAATAAGTATTATTTTTTTTAGTAGTAATACATTTTTTAATATGGAGCTTTCCATTTTTATAAATATCAAAAGTATTTTGCATATATATATATATATATATATATATCATTTCGTTGTTTATCTATTAACTAGTGTTTATTGGATATGGGTTTGCATTTTTCTTGTTTTAATTATTGAATTTGTTTCATATGTGAATAGACTTTTTTATATATTTTAAAAATATTTAATTTATTTTTACTTTTTGGAAATTTAAACATATTTAGAATGTCAATTGAATTTTTTTCCCTTTGCATTCTTAGAAGTGAGTTGACTTTGATTTGTTCCATCCTAGCTGTAATTGGGTATTTCGTCAAAATTACTGTAAATAATTTTTAATTTTTTGTTATTAATTTTAATTATAAATTATAATTTTTTTTAAATATCCACAATTTTTATTACAGTTTATAATTATTTTTTCTTCTATTTTAACTATAAACTACAATTGTTATCAAACACTAACAATTTCTGTTATAAAGTACAATATATAAATTACTAGTTTTAGTAATACTAAACATCCTAAATTTTTTTAGAATGAGACAAGTTTTTTTCTCAAATATCATATACTAACTAAAAGTGGATTTTTGGAAAAAAAAAATATAAAATTAAAAATGAAGTAAACGGGGAATTAATTATTCCAGTGGATTGAGGTTAATGTGCGGCGAGAAGAAAAACCACGTGGCCAAGAGCCATTGGTTGTTCAGTCTCATAAGTTGCTTTGAGTCTCTAATTAAGCCTATTATTGGATTTAAGCATTATGAACACAATAATTTTTTAAAAATATAATATCGTCACAACTCAATTTGTTATGTTCACACTAATTTGAATTAATCAAATTAAAGGACAAAAAAATGCCTTACAAAATAATAGTACGACACCACAAATGTGTTTGTGACATTAACACCATTTGAATTTTGCCCGTTACCTCTATTTTTCTCATATTAGGTTAGGGAATGCAAATTCTCAATAATTGAAAGATATTAAGGTCCTGTTTGGGCTCTGTTCAAAATTAGTTTTTATGTAAAAAGATGAAATTTTAAGTTGGCGCTATTTGGTCACTCAATTTTAGGCACTAAGCTGTAAGAAGAATTTTTATTATGTTGGGTAGACAAGGTCACAATAGGTTGAATTTTGGCAATAAAATTGTACCTCACTGGGGCTTAGGGGCAAAAATCTTGACTTTTGGTTTCTCTTTAATGACAAATGTACCCAATTCTGCACAAGTTGAATCCATCACTATTGTCATGGAGCTTAGGGTCAGTTGGGGAATATGAACCATAGGATTATATATATATATATATATATACATACTTTGATGACGGATAAATCATCTCAAGAAAAAACCCTTTGAATCCACTCCTAAAGTGTAAAATTCTCAGATATCTACAATTACCAGTCAACTACAGGTATTAGTTAATACAAGGTGCTTCAAGCGATAGTCGAATACAAGACTTTCGAATTTACTAATGATCCCAGTGACGATCATAAATCGTTAGACTATCCGATTATAAAATATATATTATTAGGATGTAAAAGGTATTGTATATTCTCTTCTACGAAAAGTATGTTTTGACCCTGTTTATTGTTGTCCTACTCTCTCTCTCTCTCTCTCTCTCTCTCTCTCTCTCTCAATTTTTCCCTCAAGCAAGCAGATGATGCCTCCCCTCTTCTTGTTGATTTCTTATTTGCCTGAATATATACTTAATGATCACAACCCCATGACAGACAAAAAACTCATAACTAAGTTTGGACAAACTTATTTAGTTTTTTAGTTTTTTGCTAAAAGAAAAGGGAAAAAATCCGTTAACTCTACAAAAATATAAAATAAAATCAAAATTCAATCTTTTGGACTTTTTTCTTTGTGTGTCCATATATATATACCAATGTAAAAAAATATATACAAAATTATTCTTACTACGTATTATAAGTCAATTTCTATACTTATTATAGGGGATAAGAATTAGAATTTACTGATCTCATCCAAGCTTGCTGCACTGTCAGGGGCTGAGGCCACGTATGTGCCTGCACAAGAAAAGAGTGAGATGCCCGTCGGTGGTTTTATATCGGTGAACCCTCCGACGATCAAATTAAGTAAGAGTTCGAAAAAGAGAGAAGAACTTGAGAGTATTTGGGCAGAGTTTTTGCTGGTGAGAAGAGGGCATACCTTTGCCTTTAAATTGATTAGCTATTTATATGAAGAAATATACTTGACTTGTTTATGGAACCCGACCCGACCCGAGCAGGTCGGGTTGTATTATCTCTCTCTGATCAATGCATAGTAATTAATAGTCTGATGGTGATTTATCATCACCATCATTAGATCTCTCTGCAAGATTTTTTTACAAGTGTTTTTTGTCATGCCAAGCTGTCCATTAATACTCAGACCCAGTTTAGGCTAAGTCAACCATCTCTAAGACCCTAGTCATAGAGTTGGTCCCAAGACTACTGATCTCTTATCACGACTTCCCATTTTTGATAAACGTATCATGGTGCACTGATCCAAAGTATCAGACCTCGAGCTCGGCTTTAAGAGTTACACAACTCGTCCTGCTCGAACATAAATGCCGAGCATTTCTTTTCATGATGCCGAACATTTCTTTCGAACTCGGCGCCAAAACCATTCTATGAATACATCTACCTCGAGGCCTCCAGTACCTCAGGTATATTGTCCATATAGCTCGGCTTAGCACCCGAGCTAATGCCTGCATGCCGAAGTACTTGCTATGGGAAGAACTATAGCGCTGTACGGCCGTCCACCTGTGTTCTACGTGGCCGTGGTAGGAACTTAACCCCCCTCACTTATTAATAAAAAAACTAATATCGTCATTTTTAAACAAAGAATCTAAAAAATCCAATAAACATATTTTAGAAGCTACTAAAAAAATTAAGATACCGAAACAACTTGTTTTATTGCATTTTAGTTAAAAATAATCAAAATCAAAATACGAAAAACCTTTGAGTTATCAATCAAGATTAAAAGTTGCATTTATTTCTCTTTAGTGGGAACATTTTTGTGGCATGATTTTGCAAGAATCATGCACAACCACCTTCAGACATGACAATTATTTCAATCTGCAATATGTACTGTACTATTGCAAATGTCTTTTACATTTTATTGTAACTTCTTGTGCATGCTTTGCACACTCATTGAAGAATTGTTTTATTTTGTCCCAAGAAATGCAAACATTATTTTATGGTGGGAATTAATGACACTTGCAATATTTTGGCACACTTACAATGAAGGAAAATCATATCAATTCTTCATCTCATTTGAAACCCTACAAAATGTAGAACATGATGAGTAACTAATACGTTTAATCTAAATACTTCTGCCTCGTTGGTATATTAAAGTCCCAATATGCATGTAGATTAAAAGTTAATTTTTTATTTTTTTTTTTATTTCTAACTAAAAAGTTAAATTTGATTCAAAGTAGATTATTTAGTACATTAGCCTTTAAGCTTTTTTTTTTTTTAAGTTGGTTGTTTGGATAAAAAAGTTATTATTATTTTTTTTAATCTTTTGTTCAAATTGAACACTTTCGCCTTTCTATATTGTTAATCTTTTTTTTTTTCCACACACTTAATTCAATATATAAAAATTAAAAATACCCTTCATCCATAATAGAAGTCATTTATAATTTGTACGACTCACCATAGGATTTTATCATACTCTTTTCTAAATGAAAGAAACGTTACAATAACTGTTATGATAACATGTAATAAATATAAAGTATAGAATGTACATCGATTAAATTATTGCAATATTCTTACTGTTTATTGTCTCAAAAACATAACTGATGTTTTTGCATAAATAATTTTTACATAAAAAATAATAAAATAAATAAATCAAAATATTAAAATATAATTAGTGTAGTTAAATTGGTATCTCAATTTAAAGTTGGGTTTTAGGTTTTCTCTTTTTTTGGCATTTTAATTTTTAGGAATTTTACTTTTTACTTATTAATTAAAAATTATACATTCATAAAAAATATCATAATTTTTACTATATATTTTTGTTTTTCATAAAAATAATATATTTGTAGAACATACTCGAGGAGATATATTAAATAAAAATTCATACTGAATATGAAATTACTTAAAAATAAAAACGTATGATAATTTTCATTTGGCTTAAAATCACAGTCTTATTACTTTATTACTTTTTAAAAAAAAAATCATTTTAAACCAAATAAACTTCTAGCCTTAAAGTTATGAAAAAATCTTATCAAACCAATTTTTTAATTTTTTGGTTTAATTAAAGCAACTTTATTGAAAAAACCCGATTTTAAATTGAGTTACTAAGCGAGGCCAATGTTTATATGCACGACTCACTATAGGATTTTACCATACTCTTATCTAAATAAAAGAAACGTTACCATAACTGTTATGATAGCCGTAATATATATAGTATAAAATTTATATTAATTAAATTATTGCAATATCCTTACTATTCATTGCTTCGAAAACATAACTGATGTTTTTGCATAAATAATTTTTACACCAAAAATAATAAAATAAATAAATCAAAATACTAAAATATAATTGGTGTAGTTAAATTGGTATCTCAATTTAAAGTTGGGTTTTAGGGCTTTTTTTTTTAGCTTTTTAATTTTGAGGAATTTTACTTGTTTACTTATTAATTAAAAATCATACATTTTTAAAAATATCATAATTTTTACTATGTATATTTTGTTTTTTACAAAAATAATATCCTTTTAGAACATCTCATGGAGATGTGTTAAATAGAAATTGATATTAAATATAAAATTATGTAAAATTAAAAACGTATAATAATTTTCTTTTAACTTAAAATCACTGTCTTATTACTTTATTGTTTTTTTTTCTTTTTAAAGTCATTATAAACCAAATAAGCATTTAGTTTTAAAGTTATCTAAAAATTCTTATTAAACCAATTTTTTATTTTTTTAATTTAAAATAACTTTATTGAAATAACCCGACTTTAAATTGAGATTCTAAGCAAGGCCAATATTTGTGTGTTTATTTTATGAAGTTTATTTGTCATCTTTATTAATTTTGATATCTTAACTAAGTTTTTTTTATATATATTTTTAAAATTTGAATCTCTCGACAAGATAAGTTGATTTTTTTTAAATAACAAAAATAGTAAAATAAATCAGATTTATTACTTATCCCATAAACTTCTTTTATTATATTTAAATTATCTAATTATTAGAAGTGATCAAATTTATTACAAAAATACTAAAATTATAACAAATTAAGTACAAAACATCTAACTAACTATAATAATATAAATTATAAACTTATAATATAATAATAAACTTCTAATAAACTAATAAACTTATAATAATTAATAATATAAATTATAAAGTATAAATTTATAAAGTAATAATAATAAACTAACTTATAAACTTCTAATAAAATAATAAGCTAATAACTTATAAACTTAATAATA
>JAOTRH010214132.1:0-10774 GCA_034768845.1 Heliamphora exappendiculata | reverse complement strand
ATAGTTGTGCTAGGTGCGTACACATATAATCCATCACCAATTAAACACAGACACACAGATTTAAGACTTCGATCAGAATTTATTGACAATAAACTCTGACCGATAGTCTCACTTTTTGTGCTTTGTGATTTAGTCGGTGATCGATATATGTGCTAAGTAGTCTTTATATATATATTTATGTGTGTGTGTGTGTGTATAGATCTGTTTGTGTGTGAGTCCTCATGATGGATCGGGTGCTTCTTCTTCTTGTTAGTGGCGAATTTGATTGTAGGGTTTTGATGTTCAACCTAGAGGGTCCTCCTATATGAATACTCTCTCTCTCTCTCTCTCTCTTTTCCTTTTTTTTTTTCTGTTTATAATCTCGTGAGGTAAACTTTGATTCTTGTTTGCATATATTCTCCTTATTTAGTTGATTCGAATGGGTTTCTGTTGTAATGTTTAACGAGTTGTTTTTTTTGTAAGTAATTTTTCTTATTTTTGTTTTTATTTTTTTGTCAATTTTTTTATTTCTGTCAATTGTTTTTATTTCTTCAGTTCTTTCTGATATGAGGAATCAAAAAATAAGATTTCTTTTAGATGTATGACATGTACTTATGTGGTTAATTTAATAAAATATTTGAAAAATTAAATTAAAATTCTTAGGTTATGAATTTGTGAGTTGTAAATATGTTGGAATTCAAAAGCTAACACCAGATATGGGAAAGAAAAATACTTTATATATGTTTGATCCCACTTGCTTGAAACCATGTGAGTACGTAGGTATTTTCTAGTAATATTTTTGTACTATGCACGAATCAATACATTATTATTTTAAATTACTATTGTTTTTTTGTTTCTTACAAATTATCTAAATTAGTGGCTGGTAGATGCAAAAATTAAAATAGTTGAAGAAAATAAAGTAATAGAATATATAGTAGTTTTAATGTAAGGGAGAGAATTTTAAACTGTATTTTAGTTTCAAACAAAAATTTATATGACTTCAAAATAATGGAACACAAATGGATGTTCTCTCTTAATATAATAGTATTAACAATCTCGGATTTACACGATGTGTATACAACAACAAAATGATGAAAATATTTAACTTTTTAAATAGCTTTTAACTCACAAAGCACCTCACATATGAATTACATCAATTTCAAATATACAAAATAATACACAAATCATTTTCCTAGTAATATACGTTAGTTGCAATAAAATGTGGTTAGATATATACATTAATGGTTGATTAACCAAATTCAAAAAATTCAAATTAATGAAATGAATAAGATTTACATTGATATTTGAGAAAATTAATAATCTTTTAGTTTTAATTTATAAAATTATCAATTACTGTACAAAACAAATAACGTAAATTCAAAAAAAGAAGAAAAGTGCCTCTAGAGAGAGAAAGGTTTAGAGATTTTTGAAAGTCTTATGAAGTATTTATGTACTTCATAGTATAGTGGTGCCTTCTCTAATAAAAAATAAAATTTAATTTGCTAAAACTAAAACTGCTATCCTGTTAAAAGGTGAAACTACCACCTTAGAAAGATGTATGTATAGGTTGAGGGGTTGTAAGAATTGGAAAGTGTGGTAAAATGTGTTTGCCATTGAAGAAAATGGAGGGAGTGTGAGGTTATTTTAAGTTTTCCTTTTTGGCCTTATGTGATAAGTTAATGAAGCATTTTGTGGGAGTGAAATTAAAAAATTGTTAGGGTAGATTTTTGATAATTAAAAATGTGACAAATAAATTCACTATAATCAAGTGTTGTTTTATTATAGTAGTATAGATATGTCAAAATGTATCTCGTCATATTTTTGCCTGATTGTTTTTATGTTTTTATTGTTTTCTTCAACTACTGTACTTGAAAAATTATAAAAACAAATTGAGCAATCAATTAAAGAATATTATAGTTCATAAAATAAATACATATGCAGAAAGGTAAAAAATTATACTTATTATTTTGATATTTTTATCGTCTTGAATGCGCGTATTTTTACTATTAATCAATTGTAGTAAAAATATGAGCACGTGAAAAGATAAATTTAAATATTTGTGAGAATTGAATACGAAATTAAAATTTAAAACTATGATATACCAAAAATTTATTTTTTCATTCCATTGATATCGCCGAAAAATAGTGACTTCCTAAAAATGATTGTTCAATTACAAAATGTCATAATTCATATTCATGATTAATTTTTATTGTCACTTACCGAATGTTCACAACGGTGTTAGCATATTTCTGTTAAATCATATTCAATTTTAACTATAATAAGATTTGTGTATGAATAAAAATTTATTATTAGTGTTACTGGATGATAATTTTTTTAAGTGAAGTAATTGAAAAGTTATCACACCTAAATGTCTCTTGTGCATTAAGCATTCGTAAGTTTAACTGTCGAAACGTAATTTTTTCACCTTTAATTGAGAACGTTCATCTAAGACTATAAATAGCTAGTTGTTTTGCCTATATTAAAATTTAAAATATGTAATTAATAAAATAAAATTGTATATGGCGTTAGCTTGTGAGGCATGAAGTGACTATAGTGTTAAGAGAATTACTTTTTTTATCTTTTTCGTAAAATCATAGTATATAATAACTCGTTATTCTTTATAGTTGTCCCAATGCTCGAACAGTTGAGTTATTTATATTATTTATGAATATTAAGAAAGTACAATCTCATTCACATTTGTTGATACTTAATATCTTTTTATTCATTTAATCATTAATTAAATACTTAATTAATATTAGTAGTTTATTTTAAACAATGTTAAATATTAAAATATTAATAAATAGTATCTCTGATGTATAAAAGATGGTAACAAAATGGCATCGTATATTTATTTATTAATAATTTTATCGCAAATATAGTCTCATATAAAAACATAGCATAAAAATAAATAAAGTAACAAATTAAATATTCATTTATTAAAAATTACATAAAAATTTATACATAAATAAATTAAGATGTTCATTTATTACATATACAAATTATGTATCCCTAGGAGAAAAAAACAGCATGTTCATTGAGTACTTAAGATAAATTTAGTTTCAGTTCAAAAATTGGCAACAATGTGCATTAAATACTTGAGATAAATTTAGTGCCTATTTGAATAGTTTTTAATCTTGATTGTTAAGAGATTTAATTTTAAAAAAAAAAGTAAGAGTATTTGGAATAATTTAAAAAAAATAAATATTAAAAAAAATTAATTTTTTTAATTGCTTTGAAAACTGTGCACAATCAGGTTCTAAATAATTTAGCTTAAAAATTGATTTTTTTTAAAAAAAAAGTCAGCTTTTGAATTGATCATAAACAGGACCTTAGTTACAATAAAAAAGCCACCCATAAACCACAAATAAAACAACCATTGCCTACCATCCTAAACACCAATGATTAAATTAAGACCCCCTGATACACCACCACACCAATGATTAAATTAAGACACCTGATACGTATACGTATACAGAAAGGCCACCATGTACATCCAAACGATTTTAATAAAATTAATTGGCTTTTAATAAAAAAAACAATTATTATGTATGTTTTGCTTTTAATTTTTTATTTTAAAATTTTAAAAACATATAAATAATAATTAAAAATCAAATAAGACCATGACACGTGACCAATGATTACCTCCAAAAAAAAAAAAAGTAGAAATGGAATAGAAAAATAAATTATGCCCAACTAAATATGAAATATAGAACAGAAAGCGTAAAAAAACACAAACATTTGCCATAAACCTTGTCTTTACTTCCATGTACAGTACGGGGTCGGCTTTGAGTGATTTAGAGTCCAAAGCGAATGATTAAAATAGAATTTTAATAATTTTTAAAAAAAAATATTACAAAATTTTAATGAATTAATTTTTGTCTTGTTGTTTCACAATTCAATAATATTCAATTTATAATCAAAATAATGACAAAAAAAATCTAAAATAATAATACCTGAACCAAAAAAAAATTGAATCAACAATAACAAAATATTATTTGAACACTGCCCTTTGCACATTTTTTGTTGTAAAACCACTAATTAAGCTTATATATTCAAGCTTATTTAGCATCTCTTTTTCAATGGACATCATCGTTAATTCATTCAACCTTTATTGTGACATTGTTGACCGACGATAAGATTTGATCATTTTAAACTTTAAAAAGATTTTTTCTCCTAATACTACTGTAACAAGTATAGTTAACAATATTCGATACGCAATCCATGTATTCGGGAAACAACCATCCATTAACTTCAAATAACTCAATACTTCAATTGGCTTTTTTGTTTGTTTTGGTAAAACTTCTTTCAGGACTTTCAATTCTAAAAATAAATATCTCTCATCAATATAAAAAATTCTATCATGTTTCAAAAAATCTTCAAGTTCGGTACAATAAATCTTCAAACATTCAGCGTTGACAGAGTTCAACTTCTTCAAATCAAACAAAAACTCAAAAGTTTCCTCATATATTTGAAATTGTTCAAACTTGTTTTTGAGTAAAGACAGAGTTCTACTTCTTCAAATCAAATAAAAACTCAAAAGTTTCCTCATATATTTGAAATTGTTCAAACTTGTTTTTGAGTAAAGACAGAGTTCTACTTCTTCAAATCAAATAAAAACTCAAAAGTTTCCTCATATATTTGAAATTGTTCAAACTTGTTTTTGAGTAAAGAAAGAGCTTGATCTATTATATATATGAAGTAATTGACTCTAAAGGATTCTTCAACTGACTAAGTCGTTTTATCGTCAACATTCTCATCAAAATGTTTCTTTCTGCGAATGGTACGCTTTTAACAAAAAACAGGCTTAATTTTCATTGCAGTTGCAACTTTTTTTGCTTCAATCATAGCTCCATAAATCTAGTTTTCCTGTACCTTTCAAAGAAGATTATAAACCATTTTAAGTGATCTATAGCATTACTTATATCCATGTCTTCACTTTAAAAGATCTTGCTAATAGAGTTAACACCAAACAACAGATTGTGCCAAATAATCATGCCAACCAAAAATTCATAATTCTCAATTTCATATGTTGCTAGAGACTCGGCTTCACTCTTTATTTTGGGATCTTCACTAGTATTTTCTAACTCAAGTAAAGTATCTCTTATTTATAAAGCTTGGTATCTTATTGCTTTCACACTTTCATCGCGATTTTCCCAACGTGTTTGTGACAATGGCTTAAGAGTGAGACCTTTCACGTTATTCTTCAAAACTTTTTATCGTTTTGTTGAAGATGAAAACAATACATATATACGCTGCACCACTCTAAAGAAGTATATAGCTTTAGAGCAAGAGTTAGACATATCACAAAAAATAAGGTTAAGACTATGACAACCATATGGCGTATAAAATGCCATAGTATTTACTTCAAGTAGTCTTTTCTGTACACCTTTGTATTTTTCTTTCATATTGGAGCCATTGTCATACCTTTGTGTTTCTTCGTGACTTATATCCAGAGTACAATCAAGGATAACTGAAAAGTATTTCACTTCTTTGATTCTTGAAACAATTGTATTTTTTATTTCACCTACAAACATCTAAATAAATTCATTTTAAATTTTGTGACCGAGATAATGATAATGAATCTCATTCCTACCAATTCTTCGAAGATGTTCTTGTATTATTGGATTAAATTCGGCAATCATCTCAATTATGCTTAAAAAAATTTCATTTCTCTTTTCATAAATCTTCTCATTGTCTCCACGAAATGCTAAATTATTTTTCGCAAGTGTTTTAACAACAGCTAGTATCCTCAATAATACTCATTTCTAGTGCTCTCTTTCTTTGTTGATTTGTTCTTGCACATTTTTGCCAATTATTTTAGTTTTTTACAATCTTATCTCCAACTCAATCCATTTGCTCATACATATAATGTGCTAATCACTACTTTCATGACTTTTAAGTCTCTGGCCAATATTTTTTCAACCTTTAAATCATTCACAAGCCAATTGAGTTCTATTTAAACAATTTACAACAAAAGCAGAAAATTATGTCCAAAGCATCTGAATAGACTAGTCATTTTCTATAATATTTCTCTCTATTTAATAAATACTGAATATAATGTACTGAAGAAAAATATCTACCAGAAGTATCTTTAGAGAAATTGTCATAATCATTTGTTCTTCTAGCTCTAGAACCTCTTTCTACCAATAAATCTCTTAAATTCTGATCAATATAGTTCCAATTACTTAGATTATTAATATTTAAAAGTCCACATTCTGAACTCAATCCTGTATTTTGATTTTTATCAATACTATCTTTATTATCACTTTTATCTATACACTGGTTATCGTTTAAATTTTTATTCATTAAATTATTATTTTCTTTATTTTTCAAATATTTAAGTTCTTATTCATTCACTGAATCTTCAACCAAACTTGAATTTTCTATTAGTTTTTTATCATTAAAAAGCTTATAAATAGATCCCATTTGAGATTGAATTAATTCGTCTACTTTTTATTTATTTTTTCTTTTTTTCGATTCAGACATATATTTTCTAAGAGGCATGATTATAAAATTCTGCAAATCAAAAAAATAACAAACAGAAAAGAATTTAAAAAAATTAAAAAATACAAATAAAAAATATTTAATTGAGTGCACAGCATATATTAACATATATTATATAATAAACATATATTAAAAATAACTGACAAAAAATATAAATAGCAAACAAAAAAATTATTTAATGATATAAACATATATTATATTATATATATAAATAATATTAATATAATAAAAATAGTAAAGAGAGTAAGAGATGCACTCAGCAGAGGCCAGAGAGAGAGAGAGAGAGAGACGCACGCACAGCAGGAGAGAGAGAGAGAGAGAGAGATGCACAGCAGAGAGAGAGACGCATGCTGAGATGGCGACACATACACATACGGCACACGACGACGATGCTGAAGTTTTTCTCACTTGCATAAAAAGGGTGATTCAGACGTTGACTTAGGGTTGTATGATTCAGACGGCAACTTAGGATTTTTTCACTTCGCCACTTGTGTAAGTGTATATGATGTAAAAAAATCAGTATTTGAATATTATTTTTTTTAAAATTGGGAGTTCCTAATTTTTGCATAAATTTGAGGTCCAAAGTCATTGTCTTATGGGTCACCAAGGTCAGCCCTAGTGCAGTAGTCTCAAACGAAAATATCTTGATCTCTATCCATATATTTGTCTCTTTATTTGTAATTGTAGTGTCTCTTTATTTTTGTACAATTTTTGTTATTTTTTAACATGTAAATTTAAAGAATTATTATTTAAGTAAAATTTTTCTTAAAATTTTACGTAAATTTATATAAAATTAAACTGACCAAAATAGTGTAGAGAAAGCAGAAATATGAAATTGAGAACGTGCACCAGTTTGCAAGTGGGAACTTGGCCAACCCACTAACGTGTCTATGTTTTTTCCATTTTTACCATTTTTGCCTTTTTTTTTGTGTGTGTGACAAAAAATTACAAGGTTTGTAAGTTTTTTAATTCCTAAAGGAAACTGTTAATTTTTCTTAATTTGTGAAAAGCTTGAAATGTTTTCCTTTAAAAAATGTATATATTTTATGCAAAAAATTTGCATGATTAAATATATATATATATATACACAATTCACGAACTTTATACTTTTGGGCATAACCTTAATAATGCAGTTTTAGATTTTTGTCTGTTGTATGAGATTTTTCAATTTCTGGGCATATATAGACATTCATGTATATATATATAATGGGAACAAATTGAGTATGAAAATTTTTTGTACAAAATTTGATAATTTAACATAAGAAAAAATAGAGTATGAGAAAAAAAGCGGAGGAAGAATTTCTTTATTTTAAAACAGTTTTTGTTCAAAAAAAGAAGATACTATTTTTCTGTTTGGCAAATTTGTTATATTGACATATTTTTATTAGTGCAGCATTACTTCATCATCGGAAATCCATCACAAAATGAGAATTTAACTATTTATTAAATTGGGAGAGAGAGAGAGAGAGAGAGAGAGAGAGAGAGAGAGATTTCATAGAAGCATAATTTTTTGGAAGCACATTTTGAGTTAAAGAGTTATTCGTGGCAGTTACTCTCTGTTTTAAAAAATTTCCTTTGTTGTATATGAATTAACAGAAGGAATCATATAAGCTTTAAATTTGTAGTCATTACCTTTCTACCAAAACTCTATATCTGTGTATATGAATTAGCCTACTATGTGTCTTCATTTCTCTCTTTTTTTTTTTCTCTCTCTTTGTATAATTAAAAAACAGACCGCACCAACCAGGGATGGACGCAGAATTTTAATTTAAAAAAAATAAATTGTTCTTATAATTTTTTTTTCATCGGCAAGAAAAAACAAGACAAAAGACTAATCTTGATGAATTTGACTATTTAGAGAGAGCTTTCAGACGAATCTACTCTGGTATCTCTCTATTCCACTTGACTATTTTTTGCATGGACAAAGTGTATTGTGTTACATCATGCGTTATCCTGTTGAAAGGTTTGAGTATATACTTAAATGAACACTTTTAGAATTTGCTACTCAAAACAAGTATCTTGAATTATCGTTTCAATTCTAACTGCACATTGAACTGTCCCTGGATCATTTGAATAACTTTCTTGGCATCCTTTTCTATTTCAACATAGTTCAGATTTTTTTCAATACACCAAGCAGCCGCAAATCTGAACGCTAAAGCCTCCATCAACTCAGGTGTGCCCGATCCTATCCATGGTATAACCTGTGGCATGTTGCATCAGCTCCCAATCTCTGATTGAGCTTTGAATTGACTGGTAGTATATCCCTTATGCACTTCCATAAAAAGTGTTTTATCTTTCCTTTGATCGGTAAGGCCCAAGTCCACTTCCAACACCCTCGATCAGCACCTCTGTTGGTTGACTGACCCAGTCTTTGATCTCGTGCAGCCCACAACTCCATCTCCTGTTTTGCTTGTACATAAGCTGACTTAACCGAAAATTTACCTGAGCTTGTGTGTCTCCAGAAGAATGTGTCCTCCCCCCCCGCCCCCACTTGACTAATAGGGGTTCCTAGGATTGCCTCTGCATCTCTTGGATTAAAAATACCCTTTATCAATTCTGTGTTCCATTGCTTTCCATCGGGGTACATTAAATCTCTGACCACCCGAATCCTTGTCTCCATCGGTTTTGATGTTGTAATCTTTGGGATGTGTTCATCAGAAAGCTAATGGTCATCCCACACCTGAATCTGATGCCCATTGCCTACTCTCATTGTCTACCTATCTTGTAAGTTTTTAAGACACATATATTAAGTTTTTTTTTAAAAAAATTTAGAGAGATACGATCTAAACATATTTTGCACTAATACTATTATAATTGTAAATTTTTTTTTAAAATCTTAAAGAGGCAACCGCTCCAATCTGTCTCCTTAGATTTGTTTATAACACCAACAATTAAAAACTATTAAGAAGAAAATAAAAATACAGAGTCACATGCAATACTCATGCCCATGTTTTTGGCTAATGATTTTAGCCTCAGTAGATTTTAATGGAAATTAAGGCACCGTGGAATGGCATTTTTTATATGGTTGTTTTGTCTTTTAGTAAAAAAAAATTATTAGTGCAACACATGATATTTTTGAGATTTCTCTCACTATAAGAAATTAAAAAAATAAAAAAATTTGACCAAAAAGCATAATGAGAACCGTTCAATTCTTATAACCCATCATAGGTTCAACTGGATCAACGGTTTAATTACGAGTTAAAATGATTTTGTTAAAAAATAATAGTTCTTATATTTGGCATGTTCAACTGATAAATCCAAACCATTAATTAAATTGAGTGATAGGTCAATCGCTTGAACTGATCAGTTCGATTCAGTCTAAAAACACTCTCATTTTTTATTTTCTTACGAAGTAATGCAAATATAGAATCTTTTTTTCTTTTCTAATATATCCTTTCTCTTTTTCTCTTTCCTTCGTAGATGCCAATTATTTCTTGTAACTCTTGTTGAAGTTTCCTACATAAACTGTCGCTTGAAAGTCTGAACAGAGGAAAAGGGAGACGGGAAGGTGGGCTATGTTGTCTTTTTGTTTTTTTGGATAGTGAAGTTGGGGAGGGGCATTGACATCCAGGGTTCGAACTTGGAGGGTACATGGGGGCTTGACAGCACTAACCACTTGCGCTGGCCTTCACATATGCTATGCTGTCTTTTGTCCATTTGGATTTTGGTCAGGAATAGATAAGACTACTTAAAGGGGGTGTTTGGCTAAATTTAAGAAGTCAGCTTTTAATTTTTTGTAATAAGTTATATTTTTTTTAGATGCTCATAATTTTTGCTACAATTCATTATTACTTTTTTAATTATATAAATAACTAATTTTAGTTACTAACTAATATACTCATCAAACATTTATAACTTAGGTAAATTACAATGATTTTCATTAAGATTTATCAAAACATCAACCACCTCTCTTATGATTTTTGAAATGTCACTAATCTCCCATCTGGTTTAATTTTTATATCAAATTAGTTTAACCGTCAAGATTTTCCGTTAACTTTAACAGAAAAACTGTTTAAAAATAAAAAAATAGTAAAAAATTGTTTTCTAATTATTTTTTGCATTTGAAAAAAAAAAGTAACACTGTTTTAAAAGTAAGAAATAAAAAAAATATAGAAGTAACACTGTTTTTTAATAAAAAAAAAAAAAAATTTTCTAATTATAATAATAAAATGTTTTAAATACAAAAATAATTAGAAAACAGTTTATTTTATTATTTTTATTTTTTCTAAAAAGCAGTAACACTGTTTTTTTAATAAAAAATAAAAATAAAATAAAAAATATTTTCTAATTA
>JAOTRH010214121.1:0-41692 GCA_034768845.1 Heliamphora exappendiculata | reverse complement strand
AAAATAATTTTTAAATAAGAGTATTATATGTAAGATTAATAAAAGTATTGTCAATAGTTATTTTATTTTATTAAAAAAATAAGTTAGAGTGTATAGAGTGTGTAGACTTTTTGTTTAAAAAATTAGTAAGCTTTATAGAGATACCAAAAAGTCATAACTTAAAAATCAAATTTAAAAAAAAAACTTTTTATAGATGCCAAATCAGAGTTTTATTAACTTTTTTTATATTTAATAAAAATAATAATATTATTTGATCAAATTATTATATTTTTTAAATTCTTCTTATTTTTAGTAAAAAATTTTATTTTTTAATTTTTTATTAAAACGATTCTAAAATAGAAAATTTTAATAAAAAATACAATTTATCAAACAAAACACTGGGTGACACTTTTCAAAGGCAGAAAGCAAGCACCAGAATGTTCTCACTTTCCAAGGACAGAAGGCCAAGCGGTGCACCAAGAGGTGTCCCTACCTTTATTGAAAATAAAATGACACTTGTTCACGTGCCTATTAATAATATCCAAATAAATTAATTTTTTATATAAATAATATTCTTTATAAGACTTACGAGATAAATAATTTTTATAATTTTTATTGTAAACTTACTCCAAAGTCACCAAATACGGTCTTGAAATGTTAATTGGTCTTGATACGGTCTTGAAATGTTAATTGGTCTTGATAGGAGTTTCTCTCAATATTTTTATTCATCTTGTTGTAACATTAAAAAAATAATAAACTAACATGATGTATCATAGGATTATTGATTATTTATTTTGGGAATAGAATATATATAATGTACAGTGCTGATCCGTAAATTCTATTTATTTAATGGGTTAAATGACGAAATCTAACGAGAAAGATAACTTTGCATCCTCCAGTGTCTTTTCTACTTGATTCTTGCTAAACAAACCCCCGGCCAGTGGCCGGATGGAGAGCCTCCGACACCCAAATCAGCTCCAAAAGAAGTTCTAAATGTTTAGATGTTGCCCTCTTCTCTCATCCGAGAGAGGGGCATATATTGAGAGATAGGTAGAGAGAGAGAAAGTTGTCATGTGTTGTTCTATCCACTGAGAGGAGATGTGATAGGGATTGGATTTTTTGTATGGGGAGATTTACTCCCCAACAATAGCCCCCACCTTTTACATTTGTCTTTTTAAGAGGATATGAAAGCCGCAAATGTCTAAAATTTTGTCGTGAAAACTAGTCAAGTGCTTAACCGGGCTAGCACTTTAAAGGATGCCTGGGCCTTTGTCCACCTTTGGCATGATAGGCGAACTAGGGCTTAACACATAGGCTAAGCTAGGGTTTTTTGTTGAAAATCGAGAGCTGAGTTCGGCACCTAGGTTAGATTAAAGTTTTTGCTGAAATTGAGAGCTAAGCTTGGCACCTAGGGTAGGCTAGGGTTTTTTGCTGAAATCGAGAGTTGAGCTCGGCACCTAGGCTAGACTAAGATTTTTTGTTAAAATCCAATTTTTTGTTGAAATCGAGAGCTGGGTCCGGCACCTAGGCTAGACCAGGATTTTTTGCTGAAATCGAGAGCTAGGCTTGGCACCTAGGCTAGGTTAGAATTTTTTGCTAAAATCGATAGCTGGGTCCGGCACCTAGGCTAGGCTAGGGTTTTGGAGGGAGTAGCTCGAGCCAAACATTAGGCATAAGGAAGAAACTGTGATAGAGTACTGATATATTCCCATTGTGATGATCAGTGCCGAGCTATACCAAGTTCGTTTGAGGGACTGATATTCGAGCTATTGTATGTGTGCCAAACCATAGCCGAACTAGGTTCATGCAGGCACAGCCGAACTGTTCTATGAAACGCCGAGCTAATATGCATTTGCCGAACCAAAGTGCTGAGCTGAAATGCATGTGCCGCACTACCTCGAAAAACCAAATGGTGATGTAGCTCAAAACCCAGTGGTTTGTGATGAAAACCATGGGTCACGTCGCTAGTGAGAGAAAAGAATTGCATATAGGCATCCATACGCTTTGTCTGTTGGTTGTCATTTGCATGTATGCAGAAGGTTTATCAGCTTTGAGGAAGTGTACCCGAACAAGTCCCTGGTGGGCGCGGGTTTGCCTCAGGACCGGTGATAAAGCTGCGGTAGCTGGTGCTACGGGTACCGAGCTTCAAAGATGAACCCACGGTTTGTATTTGAGCTTGACTTCATGAGCTTCTTTTTTGCCAAACAGCCAAAATGGATTTTACCAGAAACCAAACTACCAGAATGGTTTGAGAGAGAAAACAGTGGGTTGTAGCTTTAGGTTAAAGCTGCGGGTTTCGGTGCAAAGCTGTGGGTCTGTACCAGACGATTTTGAAGCAACTTGTACGTAGAGAGAGAATTTTCAGTTTTTTGCCAATCTCGCCGGAAATGCCGAGACAGTGACAGTAAGGTGCCTAGCACATAATTAAAATTGCACACCCAGTCGGGTTCGACGACCGTGTGCCAAGCTCATAGCTTAAATGCCGAGATGCTACAAGGCTGAGGTATCTCTCACGCTGCCGAGCTGGATCAGAGTGGAGAGCTGAGGTGTGGGGCCTTGGTTCGAAACGGAACATACCGAAGTGCTGAGCAACTGCTCAGCCGAAATAGCAAATATGCTGAAAATACCAAGGGGCCGAGCTGGGTGTTGAGATGTAAGGACGAGCCACCGAGCTCTCCGAGCCCCGGTGCCAAACTCCAAGATGTAAAGGCCGAGATGCCGCCATGGCCGAGCATCTAAGGCTGAGATACCGCGCTCCGAAGAGGTGGATCGGTGCTGTGTTGTCCAAGTCATGCCCCCGAGCTTCCACAGATTGGTGCCGAGCTTCTCACATTTTTTCAAAAATCATTTTACTTTGGTTTCTTCAATGCTTGCATTTTTGAGAGGTGAAAGAAATATACGAAGAAACTGTGTATGGAGCTAAGGTGTACTTGCCTCATTCGGCTGAAGAGCCGAGCTATGTAATGCCGAACTGCTGGATTAGTTTCACAGGACGCCGAACGTGGATGTCGTACAAACTTGCAGAACCGAGGACATCGGTGGCCGAACTTCTAATATCAGATGCCGAGACGGCTAAGAGTCGACCTCCGATCATTATGGGAGGGCCGAGATGATAAATCAGATGCCGGGCTGTGCGAGGGAGCAGAAACACGTCAGAGGAGGAGCTGTCCCTTTCACACTTCCCTTTGTGCTACAGCGAGAGAAATGAGCTATATGGATATGGATTTGTGGATGTGCCGAGTTGGGGTGATGCAGTGCCGAACTTTTACCTGGTCGTTGTGCCGAACGCGGGTCGTTGGGGAGAAACCATTAGCCCCCTGCCCACTGCTTTTACTGAAATCGTGGGCCTTGCACTGATTGGTGCTCATAAACCAGCGGTTTTTAGTGAAACCGTGGGCCTTGCACTGATATTTGCTCAGAACACCAAAATGGTCTGTTAGCTCATAAACCAGCGATTTTTAAGGGATCATGGGGTTGACAACCCTGACACGACTTGGTGTAGAGAGAGAAAATCCAAAGCTTTGGGTTTAGCCCCAATATAGCCGCAATATTTTGCACCAGCTTTAGCCGGAAAACATAAAATCCAGTCTCCAATGGGAGTGAGGAGAGAGAATACCACACCAGAAGTCGAAAACCAGAGAGGCTTGGATCTTCTTCCTCATCGAGCTTCAGCGTTCTCACATACGGCGCCAATATATAGTGTTGATTCGTAGATTTTATTTATTTAATGGGTTGAACGATGAAATCCAACGAGAAATATAACTTTGCATCCTCTAGTACCTTTTTTCTGCAAAACAAACCCTGGTCAGTGGCCAGAGGGAAGGCCTCCGACGCTTAAATTAGCTCCAAAAGAGGTTCTAGATGTTTAGATGCTGCCCTCTTCACTCACCTGGGAGATGAGTATATATTGAGAGATAGGTAGAGAGAGAGAGAGAGAAGAAGCTGCTCGTGTTGTCCCATCCACTGACAGTGGATGGGATAGGAATTGAATTTTTTGCCTGGGAAGATTTTTTTCCTCACATGTAAGATCTCAAATTTGTTTAAATTATCAGTTGTTGTACCAAGATTTATTCAGTACAACCCAAATCTGTATCCATATTCTTCTCGAATTAGTAAATTATTAGTACTTTCGAAGTATTATATATGCAATAACACGTAGCACCAAGAAAAATATTCGATACATATTAAATGAATTACTCTTATTTCTCACTTACTTAACAAATGTAGGCTAATATTGTTACATTTAGAGTGTTTTCTACTGCATCATTATATGGAAACGCCACTGTTAAGATAGTTGTCTATTTTCGAATCATGTCAAAACCGTCGAAGTTTGGAATTGAATTTTTTTTATTAGTTGGGTTGAGTTCTCTTTTAGTATATCTACCCAGTTTAGTTCACAACTCCACATTGACATGTTGTGCAAAACTTTGCTATGATGAGCACTTGTATTTTTGCATACATGTAGTTTATTATGTTAGTCTTCTTTCGGTTCATAAATGTCTAGGTTGCATGGCCAAAATCTTTATTTTTTCAAAAACTAGAGGTTGGGGCTAGTTGAGGACTAATTTGGGGCTTGAGCCATTTAAGGCACCAATTTGGTGCATGCAATGAACCCTTTTTTCTAAACAATAGCGCTCGTTGAACGCTTGAGCACCTATGCATATATTTTTGGATTTTCACATTGTGGTGCTCGTTGATCACGCGCAGAGCGCTCAACCCCTTCATCAGAGTGCTTAAAGGCGCTCGAAGGGCACTTAAGTGCCTTTTGACCTTGTGTGTTAATATGCTCAAAAATTGCTCGCTCAATGTTTGAGTGCTGATACGCGTTCGCAGGGTGCTCATGTTGCGCGCACAGACTCATTTTTGAACTAATCATAATACAATTCCTTTTTCGCATATGTATAAAGTCTCATATTAGATAGAGTTGTTAGAGCATTCAAAATGGTTGCTATAATTTTCAAAGAGCAAGGCATTTAATCATTCTATTAATACTCTCCTTTATAGCAATCCAAGTAATTTTAATCATGCTCTTGGTTATTCTTACTCCTTGTGTATTTTTTAAAATTACATATTTTCACTCCATCTCTTATAGACTTGGTCGATTTGATTTGAAAATGTTGATAAAAGGAGATCGAGATGGAGAGCTCATGAAAACTATAGAATCAAAAAAGAGTTCGGGAGCTAAATCAAACCGCAGAGTTAGGTCTACATTAGGTAATGATTGTAATTTTTCTATTTCTTTAGCATTTCTTATTCATAATAGATTTTTGTGGGTTGTTGTTGTGGTTTTTATTCTAAGAATATATCTTAGCACTCCGTTTGATTTGGGTGATTTGGAGAGAGAAGAAAAGAAATGGAATTCTCTCATATCTTATTACTTGTTTAGTTTATTAAAAATAAAAGAAATTGAGAGAATTGGAGAGAAAGAGTTATTCTCTCAAATCTCACTTTTAAAATCTCTTTACATTATAGAGATTTAGAGAAAAAAGAATCGGGTTGATTAACTATTTTTTATAATACATAAATTACCTAGTAAAAATATAACAAAGTTATTTTCATAAAATAATTAGTACTATTTTTTTTTATGAATTATATCCAAATAAGAGTGGAGAGAAATTATTTTTTTCTTCAATTAATTCAAACAAAAAAGGTGAAAGTATAATCATTTTTTTCTTTTCTCTTGTAACTTAATAAGAGAAAATATAATTTTTTTTTCTTTTTGATAACCAAACCGGTAAGATTTGCATGTTAAATCTCGTCTCTCTAATTCTTGTTAATTGGTAGTCTACTTAGATTCTTCATATTGATAAAGTATACAATTTTTAAAAAATATCAAATTTCTTTTTAAAATTAATTATTTAAAAAGACAAAATTAATTTTAAATTAGCTAATCACCATCCCTCTAAGCTCAATTATCCGAATTTAGCTTTTTCAGCTGCATAAACAACGTCACATAGTTATCAAGGACTACCGAATAATTACTACTCAAATGAGCTTGATTTAGCAGTTGTTTTACCAAACCGACCCGGCGCATTCTAATCACCCAATCCACGGAGTTGGTTCGGTTAGCAGATGATTGGTTTATTTTTGCATCATCTCCCCCAAAAAACCTCCCTAAAACCCTGTCTCTCTTTCTTCTCCACTGTGTGTGTGTGTGTGTGTGAGAGAGAGAGAGAGAGAGAGAGAGAGAGAGAGAGAGCAAATGACTCTGGCTCGTCTTCTACAAGTCAAATCAAGACTTCATTTGCAAAGAGTAGGTAAACACCATCTCGGAAAATGAAAATGTTCTTCAATACCCAAAAATGTTGTTTCTAGAAATCAAAATTTAATTTGTTCCATTTACGGTTGGTTTTGATTATACTGTAGCACTTGTGAATCCGACAATACGGTGTTTCTGCGCCTCTTCAAATGGCGATACAGAAAAGCCATCGCCGTCGAAGAGATTGAGTCTGTCGAAGAGGCAGAAGGCGGCCGCCGTGGAATCATTCGTGAAGAAGTGAGTTTCTTTTGCGAAAATCCTCGTAAAGATAACCTCTTGATTATTGAATTCCAGCCAGATTTGTGTTTTGATTGGTTGCTTGAAGTCTAATGAAAAGAAAATATGATGTCCTGATGAAATTGGTAACAAACAAATAGTGAGTTATATTATTTTGAATCATTGGCGACTCTTGGATTTTATTTATTTATGGGGTCATTCACAACCATGAATTTCACTTATATAATAAGAAAAAAACTATTACAGTAATCAGCAATTAATCATAGGTTTCCAGCAGACCACAAATAAAATGGAAGTTGCTAGAAGAAGCTTTTAATATATTTATATTATTGTTCTGATAAAAATATGCTATAAAGTCAAATAGTTTTCTTCACAATCTATATACTATAATTAGGAATACGGTATAAGAAATTCCCATCATCTTGTAGAAAAAAATATAAAAAGCAAAAGGTTTTTCAGAATTTCATTTTTTTTTATACATAATCAGAATTTGGTTCTTTTTACAATCTTGATGTTGATAAATTCGTGAGTTTAGAAATTCATTTCAGACAATTGAACCTTCTCGAACTGTTTCTTTTTAAGAACCAAAAAGATTTGTGCCAAAAAAACAGATGCTAAGAAAGTTATAAAAGGAATTCAAATTTAATGAAATACTAATAAATAGAGTATAGTTATATTATTATAGAAAAAAATTGCATAATATTGAATTTACAAAAATATAGATTATTTTACCTAGGAAATTGAGTGATTCCTTCTTTCTTCTAACTTTGAAAGTATCGATAAATACTATCAAAAAACGGGCTTTCTGAATCAAATATTGAAATTCATTTTTCAAAAATATTATCAGAAAAAAAATAGAATGAAGTTTTTTGAAACATCCGAAAAAAAAATTAGTTTTGTCATTTATATGAAAAAATATTATGATTATTATTAAGAACTCAACGGGCCCTTACCCCTTGAATCAAGCAAGCATTCAATGCGGTTTTATGTTATGAAATTATCGCATAATAGCTTCATTATTAATAGTATCAAACACATTTTAATTAATAAGGAAGATTGCTAAAGACTGACAGAAATTTGCCTATCACAAGAAGTTTCTTGAGTAGGAGTACTAGGAGATGAATCTTGTATTGTGTGTTAGTGTTAGACTGTTAGTTTACTACTACTATTATTATTATTATTATCATTTTTATTTTATTTGGTGTGTGCATGTATATGAATGTTATGATGTTCTCTACTCTTATTATAAATAAAATATATGCCTATCCAGTTGGAGTCAGGCTTCTCATTCTTTTCTCTTATCGTAACATGGTATCAGAGTCACCATGGAACCCTAGCCGTCAGCCTCCTCCATGAAACCCTAACCCTAAGCCGTCGCCAGCTTCTCTTCTCCTCCCCTTTCTAGCGCCGACAGCCCATTCTCAGCACTGACAGCCCCTTCTCAGCCTCTGGTTAGCACCGACAGCCACTTCTCCTTCCTTTCTAGCGCCGGCAGCCCCTTCTCTCCCCTCTACCAGCATCGACAGCCCCTCTTCTTCTCTTCGGTCCTCATGCCTGCAACCCTGGAAACCCTAGTTCTTCTCGGTAACTCTCTCTTGGCTAGCCGACTGGTGTAAAGTTTCTCCGACTCTATTTCGCCTTCTACTTGTTCCAACAGCTCAAAAGAGAACCCTAACCGTTGTTTTGAGGGTTTAGGGGCTGCCGCAGTGTATTTGATTTTATAAAGATGGTTCAAAGGTATGTTTAGTGGTTCATTTATGATTGATTAAAAGTGTGGTTGGATTCTATTATTTGTTAGTGTGATTGCTCATAGTTCCTTGAGATTGATAGATCGTGATGTCGATGGAGAGTTCTACGAGAGTTGAGGATTCTCAAATAAGTATTGATAGATAATGAATCACGGATGTGTTTTCGTCATTCACATGATTAGTGGATTCGAAGTTAACTGGACCACAAACATACGTATTATGGAAAAAGAAGGTATTGCTGACAATTAAAGGTATGGAAAAGAAAGATCATTTGTTCGAAGATCCTCCTGAAAAGGGATCTGATGAGTATAAGAGATAGAAGTGGGATGACGCAAGATTGCTTAGTAAGATGTTGAGTTCAATGGAGTCCTCTGTTGAGATTTTGATAGCTAATGCCATGATTATTCGAGAGGTGTGGATCATACTTGAGGAGACATTTGCCTCAACTAATAACTTGTCCAGGTTATATGATGTGATGTGGAGTATCTTCAGGATACAGCAGGGAGAGAGGCCTTTTTCAGATTATTTCACGGAGTTCAAGGTGTTGGCAGACAAGTATGATCGGTTGGTACCGTTTACCAATCGATACGAGGCGTTCAGAGAGCAGAGGAAGTAGTTTTTGATTGTTTGTTTTCTAGCTGGAGTGAACCAGCAGCTTGACTTAGCACGTTTTCAGATCCTGGCTGGGTCAGATATTCCATCTTTATCTGAGGTCTTCAGGAGGATGAGCAGATCAATTAGTGAAGAAGAGCCTTGAGGTATAGCTGTTGACTAGGGTGATCATACAGCCCTGGGTGTATTTCGTAGAGGAGGTAGAGGTGAATTTCATGGTAGAGGCCGTGATGGGCGTGGTGATAGAGGCCGAGGTAGTTGCCACGATGGAGGGCGAGGTAAAGATAGTGGTGGACGTGACACCAGGTCTTGCTACTATTGTGGAGAGCAGGGACATCTACAAAGCTCGTGTTGGAAGCTACACGGGCGTCCTACATCTTCTGTGGCCAATGCAATGGTTGATTATGATGCTTCTCCGTCTTCTTCTGAAAGGATGACTATAGATATGATCCAGGAGGAATATGATCAATTCATACAGATGAGAATTGGAAGCACAGTTGATGCTCTTTCAGCTACAGTTGCAGGTAATCCAACTGTGTGTATGGCTACTCCCAGATCTTGGGTGATAAATTCAGGTGCATCTGCACATATGACACACTCCACAGGTATATTTTCATCTTATCAGTTGATCCCTGGACATGGTGGGGTTATTGTTGCTAATGGAGGAACCTTGGAGGTGAAGGGACATGAAGTAGCTGCTTTATCTCCATCGCTTTCACTTGCTGATGTTTTTCATACTCTTGCTAATCCCTTTAACCTACTATCTGTGAGTCGTATTACAGAGGATCTGAACTGCTCAGTAACATTTTTTCCTGATTATTGTGTGTTTCAGGATCTAGTTTCGAAGAATACTATCAATAGAGGACGGGGGTAGGTGGCCTATATGTGATGGTTGAGACTTTAGCTGTTGCATGTTCTGGGAGATCATCTCAGGCTCTGGATATACATTGCCAGTTGGGCCATCCTTCATTGGTAAGTCTGAAGAATTTATGTCCTAGTTTGAGTCAGGTTACACATTTAGAGTGTGAGTCATGTCGTTTTGCTAAACACATGCGCGTGCAATATATGTCTAAAATTAATAATAGGACAATGAGTTCTTTTTCTTTAATTCATTCAAATATTTGGGGTCTGTGTCCTGTCATGTCTTTGCTTGGATTTTGGTATTTCGTAACTTTTGTTGATGATTACTCTCGGGTTACCTATCTTTATCTTATGAAGAAGCGTTCTGAATTACCCACTGTTTTCACTTCTTATTGTAATAAAGTCCAAACTCAATTTGGCAATACTATTCAGTTACTACGTAGTGATAATGGGGCGTGAGTACATTGGTGGAGTATTGGGTACATACCTAAGTACACATGGGATTATTCACCAGACATCCTTCCCCGCCAACAGCAAAACGGCGTTGCTGAAAGGAAGAATATAAATCTTTTAGAAACTGCACGTGTCCTGGTGTTTTAGATGAAAGTTCCAAAAGTCTTTTGGAGTGGAGCTGTGTTGACAGCATGCTACCTTATTAACAGATTGCCATCCTCATTCTTACAGGGAACTACACCCTTGTCAGTGTTAATTCCTCAGCATGTTCAGTTTTCATTGCCCCTCAAGATTTTTGGATGCGTGTGCTGTGTTAGAGACACCAGGAGAGTGTGACAAAACTGGATGCTCGTGCACTAAAGTGTGCCTTCATGGGATATCCTAAGACACAGAAAGGATATCGATGTTACAGTCTTGAGTTGCGACGGTTTATTATATCTCGAGATGCGGTGTTTGTTGAATCTGCTTTATTCTATGGGTCAGCGACTGCCCTTTCCTCCCCTATTGATCATGGTGTAGACAGTACTCTGACGTATCATTACTCCACTGAGCTACCAGTGGCGCCTTCCCCAGTTGGCAGCTTCTGTTGATATTCCAAGAGAGTCTTCTCCTGCTGCCCTAGATTCACCTCTGATGTCATCATCAGAGTCACTGTCTTCACCAAGCCCCACGACCTCTCCTCTGCTTGAGGCAATATCTCCTTAACTGGATCCAACTCCTGATCAGGCAAGTGATCCTCGTATTGCTTTACGCAAGTCTTATCGTAGTTGCAGAAATCATCCTTTGTATACTATATCTTATCGTGGTTTACCAGCCACTGTCCAGAAGATATCATTACACTTTATCAGTATTCGTTGTCTTGCTTTGTTGTAGATACTTTTTTTCATCCAGGTTGACGCGAGGCTATGATTGAGGAGATGAATGCTCTTGAAGCTAATCATACGTGGGTCTTAGTAAGTCTTTCTCCTAGGAAGACAACTATTGGATATAAGTGAGTATATGCTGTCAAGCTTCATTTTGATGGCACGCTCGAGCGGTTGAAAGCTCGTCTCGTGGCAAAGAGCTATGCTCGGACATATGGGCTTGATTATTTTGATACCTTCTCTTCTGTTACCAAGATGGCCTCTGTTCAATTATTCTTGTCTTTGGCTGCATCACATCAGTAGCCTTTGTATCAATTCGATGTGAAAAATGCATTCCTTCATGGTGATTTGGAAAAAGAGGTGTATACAACCACCAGGCTTTGTTGTTCAGGGGGGTTTTATGTATGTCGTTTGAGGCGTTCATTGTATGGTCTGAAGTAGTCTCCTAGAATCTGATTTGGCCGCTCTAACTCAGTAGTACAGGAAATTGACCTTTGGCAGTCAGCAAAGGATCACACTGTATTCTTTCGGCATACTTCAGACGGTTGCATCTTACTTGTTGTGTATGTGGATGATATTGTTGTCACTGGTAGTGATAGTAGAGGGATTGCTAAGCTTAAGTCGTTCCTGGACACCAAGTTTTAGAGGAAAGACCTTGGTGAACTTTGTTAGAAGAAATAGAATAATGGAAAGCTACCAAACCGGTAGGCAAGCACTCTTATTTATATTAAAATTTAAATAATACTATTACATCCATACATTCACACACACATGATAATAACCCACTAATACTAATAATAATAAGAATAATAGGCTACCAATAACACCTCCCTTAAGCTGAAGCATATATATCAACCATGCCCAACTTGTTACACAAATATAAGACACGCGGACCCGGTAACGCTTTGGTAAAAATATCTGCCACCTGTTTCTCTGTAGGAATAGACCCAAATATGACAACTCCTTTCTGATATTTGTCACGAACAAAATGACAGTCAACCTCAATATGTTTCGTCCTCTCATGAAATACTAGATTTTTGGCGATATGAATAGCCAAAGGTATTATCAATCTAGAGCTTGGCAGAACTACTAAGAGGAAAGTGTAATTCTGTCAAAAACTGCTGAGGCCACATAATCTCTGCAATTGCTAATGCCATAACTCGGTACTCCGCCTCTGCACTATATCTGGATGCAACATTCTGTTTTTTACTCTTCCAGGAAACCAAGTTCCCACCAACAAAGACAGAGTAACCAGATGCGGATTTCCTGTCAAATGTGCATCCAGCTCAATCAGCATCAAAGTATCCTTCCTTTCCCATATGTTCATGAGAAGAAAACTAGATGCCTTACCCGAATTTGTGTGTAAGTACCGAATAATAAGTAACACCTCTTGCCAATGGAGAATACAGAGATCAGACAAAAACTAACTCACTATACTCATTGGATAAGAAATGTCTGGACGAGTAATCGTAGCAAGATAATTAAGCCTCCCCACTCTACGTCTATATTGCTCTGGGTCTGAAAGAATTGCTCATTCTTTCGGCTCTAGCTTAACGGTAAACTCTATAGGTGAGTTCACTCATTTAGCACTCATATACCTTGCTCGCGTCAGAATGTCAAGAACATATTTTCTCTGAGAAGTAAACACCTATTTCGTATTCCTAATTACTTCAATGCCAATGAAATATTAAAATTCACCAAGATCTTTCATATGAAACTTGGTACCTAGGAATATTTTAAGCTCAATAATCCCTCCACTGTCATTATCAGTAATAACAACGTCATCCACATACACTTCGAGTAATATGCAACCAGTTGAGGTATGTCGAAAGAATACTGTGTGATCCTTCGCTAACTGCCGAAGGCCAAACTCCTGTACTACTGAGCTGAAACGGCCAAATCAGGCTCTGGGAGACTACTTCAGATCATACAATGATCGCCTCAAACGACATACCTAATTGGCGGTTACTCCATATAAACCTCTTCCTCCAAATCACCATAAAGAAAGGCATTTTTCACATCGAGTTGATATAAAGGCCACTGATGTGATGCAACCAAAGACAAAAACAACTGAACTAATGCCATCTTAGCAACGAGTGAGAAAGTATCAAAGTAGTCAAGTCCATATGTCTGAGCATAGTTTTTTGCTGCTAAACGGGCTTTCAACCACTCAAGAGTGCCATCAGAATGAAGTTTGACAGTATATACCCACTTACACCCAATAGTTGTCTTCCCAGGAGGAAGACTTACTAGGTACCACGTATGATTAGCCTTATAAGAGCAGTCATCTCCTCCTTCATAGTCTTGCGCCAACCTGAATGAAAAAGAGCATCTATAACAGAGCATGGCAAAGTATGCTGATCAAGTGTAGTAATACCCTTCTGGATAATGGCGGGCAAACCACAATATGATGTAGTATACAATGGATGATCTCGACAACTACGATAAGACTTGCGTAAAGTAATATGAGGAGCACTTACCTGATCAGAGGCCGGATCCAGCTAAGAAGATGCTGACTCGAGTAGATGAGAGGTGGTGGGGCCTGGTGAAGACGATGATTCTGAGAATGATGATATCACAGGTGAATTCAGGGCAGCAAGAGAAGGCTCTTTGGAAATATCAACCAGAGAACTGGCGACGAGAGAAGGTGCCATTGGTAAATCAGTGGAGTAATGATACATAAAAAACCGGTCTAAACCATCATCAACATGAGAGCACGTGGAGTTTCCAAGAGATGTCTATTCTTTCTCTTAGCCACTCTTTTCTGCTGTGGTGTGCTTGGGTAGGACGTCTGGTGAATAATCCCATGTGTACGCAGGTATGTACCCAACACTCCACCAATGTGTTTGAATAGTTTTGCCAAATTGAGTGTGGACTTCATTACAAAAAGTAGTGAAAACAGTAGGTAATTCAGAATGTTTCTTCATAAGATAGAGATAAGTAATTCGAGAATAATCATCAACAAAAATTACGAAGTACCGAAATCCAAACAAAGATGTAATAGGACACGGACTCTAGATATCTGAATGGACTAAAAAAAAGGGACTCATTGTCTTATTATTATTCTTGGACACATATGGCACACGCAAGTGCTTAGCAAACTGACGTGACTCACACTCTAACGGTGTAATCTTACTCAAAATGGGACATAGTTTCTTCAAATTGGGCAATGAGGGATGGCCTAACCGATAGTGTATATCCAGAATCTGAGACGATCTTCCCAAGCATGCAACATTCAAAGTCTCATCCATCATATACAAGCCACCAACCACTCGTCCTCTACTGATAGTATTCCTCGAAACTAGATCCTGAAAAATACAATGATTAGGAAAGAATGTTACGGAGCAGTTCAAATCCTTTGTAATTCGACTCACAGATAGTAAATTAAACGGATTAGCAGGAATATGTAACACATCAGAAAGGGTAAGTGATGGAGATAAAGTAGCTACTCCTTGTCTTTTCACCTCCAAGGTTCCTCTATTGGCAACAATAACCCCACTGTGTCCAGGGGTCAACTGATAAGATGAAAAAATACTTGTGGAGTGGTTCATATGTGCAGATGCACTTGAATTTATTACCCACGATCTGGGAATGGCTATACACGCAACGGGGTTCCCTGCAACTGTGGCTGAAGGAGCATTGGCTATGTTTTCAATCCTCATCTGGATGAACTAGTCATATTCCTCCTGAACCATATCTATAGTCCTCCTTTTAGAAGAATAAGGAGCATCATAATCAGCCACTGCATTGGCCACAAATGTTGTAGGACGCCTATGTAGCTTCCAACACGAGCTTTGTAAATGTCCATGCTCTCTACAATAGTAGCAGGACCTGGTGTCACGTCCACCTTTGCATCGTCCTCTATCACAGCCTCTACCCCGGCCTCCATCACCATGGCCCCCATCACGGCCTTTACCTCGAAATCCGCCCTTACCTCCTCCACGAGACACACCCAGGACTGTATAATCACTATGGTCAGTAGTTGTACCTCGGGGCTCATCTTTACTAATTACTCTGCTCATCCTCCTGAAAACCTCAAATAGCGAAGGAATATAAGATCCAGCCAGAATCTGAGAACATGTTGAGTCTAGTTGCTCGTTCACCCCAGCTAGAAAACAAATCATCAAGAACTGCATTCTCTGGTCTCTGAACACCTTGTATCAATTGGTAAAAGGTACCAAACGATCATACTCATCAGCCAATTCCTTAAACTCCGTGAAATAATCGGAGAAAGGTCGCTCTCCCTGCTATATCCTGAAGATGCTCCGCATCACATCATATAACCTGGATAAATCATTCATAGTGGCAAATGTCTCCTCAAGTATGGTCTATACCTCCCGGACCATTGTGGCATTAGCTATCAAAACCTCAGCAGAGGACTCCATGGAATTCAGCATTTGACTGAGTAATCTTACGTCATCCCGTTTTCATCTTCTATATTCATCAGATCCTTTATCAGGAGGATCCTCGAACAAATGATTCTCCTTCTCCATACCTTCAATTATCAACAACACATTCTTTTTCCATAAAACATAGGTTTGTAGTCTAGTTAACTTTGAATCCACTAGTCGTGTGGATGAAAATACGTTCATGATTCTTTATTTATCAGTAACCATTTGAGAGTCATCACTTCTGATAGAACTCTCCGTCGACATCCCAGTCTATCAATCTCAAGGAATCACACAAACAACCACCCAACAAACAATAAAACACAACCATAACCTTAACTACTCATAAATAGATCACTGGTTACCTTCACATCATCTCCATCGAGTCAAACATACCGTGGCAGCCCCCTTAGATCCTTAAAACAGCACTAAAGTTGCTCCTTGGAGGCTGTCGGTATCAGCAATAGGGAGAGGAGAGCCCCGGCAGCCCCTAGATTCTCAAAACAGTGGCTGTGATTGCTCTAGGGGCTGTCGGCAGTGGAGAAAGTGACTGTCAGAGAGAAAAAGGGGACTTTCAGGGCCTATCGGGGCCTGTCTGGGTTAGAGCAGAGGGTTTCGGCACTAGGAGAAGGGGCGGCAGGGGAAGAAGATGATGGCTAGGGTTTCATTAGGCTGTCGGTAGTTAAAGCAGGGGCCTTCGACAGTGGAGGAGGTCTGAAGTAGGGGCTGAAGGCTTCGGCTAGGTTGTATGGGCCACAGAGGCTGTTGGCAATGGAGCAAGGCTAGGGTTTAGGCTTGCAGCGGCTGGAGGTGATTAGGTTGTATGGGCTGGGGTTTAGGCTAGGGTTTTGTGGCTAAAGGAGGCTAGGGTTTCATAGTGGCTCTTATACCATGTTAGAAAAAATAGAATAATGGTAAGCCGTACCGAGCCGGTAAACGAGCACTCTTATTTATATTAAAAATTAGGGAACACCATTACATCTATACACCCACACACACATGATAATAACCCACTAATACTAATAATAATAAGAATAATAGACTACTACTAACAAACTTCAATATTTTCTTGGTATTGAAGTAACCAGGAATAAGAAATGGGTGTTTATTTTTCAGCGGAGGTATGTTCTTGATATTTTAGAGCGAGCAGGGTATATAAATGCCAATGTAATAGATTCATCTATAGATTCTAATGTCAAGCTAAAGTCGAAAGAAGTAGAGATTCTTTCGGACCCTGGGTAGTATCGACGTACAGTGGGGCAGCTTAATTATCTTACGACCATGACTCGTCCAGATATTGCTTATCCAGTTAGTGTAGTAAGTTAGTTTATGTCTGATCCCCGTGTTCTCCATTGGCGAGTAGTGTTACGCATTCTTAGGTATTTGCACAAGAATCCAGGTAAGAGGCTCCAGTTTTCTGATCATGAAAATATAGGAATGGAAGGGTACTCCGATGCTAATTGGGCCGAATGCATATTTGATAGGAGATCCATATCTGGTTTCTCCGTATTTGTTGGTGGGAATTTGATTTCTTAGAAAAGTAAGAAGTAAGGTGTGGTATCCAAGTCTAGCGCTGAGATGGAGTACCGAGCTGTGGCATTAGCCACTGCTGAGATTATGTGGTTTCAGCATATTTTGACAGAGTTACTCTTTTCTCTTAGAGGCTCTGCTAGACTCTGGGTTGATAATACCTTTGCGATTCATATAACCACAAATCCAGTATTCCATGAGAGGACGAAGCATATTGAGATTGACTATCATTTTATTCGTGAGGAATATCAGAAAGGAGTCGTCACATTTAGATCTATTCCTACAGGGGAACAGGTGGCAGATATTTTCACCAAAGCATTACCGGATCCGCGTATCTCATATCTGTGTAACAAGTTGGGCATGGTTGATATATATGCTCTAGCTTGAAGGGGGTGTTAGTGTTAGTCTACTATTATTATTATTATTATTATTATTATTATTATTATGTTTATTTCATCTAGTGTGTGTATGTGTATGAATGTTATGATGTTCTATACTCTTATTATAAATGAAGTATGTGCCTATCCAGTTAGAGTAAGGCTTCTCATTCTTTTCTTTTATTGTAACATTGTGGTCGAATTTTTTTTTTTTTATTTTTTGAAAAGAACTGTCTATTTTCCAAATCTAAACAAGAGAGTCTTAGTAATGAATAAAAAGTAAGATAATTCAATCGTAAAAGAAGTAGCCACAAAATAACAAGAGCAGGGTGTTAGTGAGCAAAGTGGGAGAGAGGGATGAAAGTGAAGCAGAATCCGAATGAAAATGTTAGCCTCTTCACCAAGAAATGCTCAGGTGGGTTTTGAAATTTTGAGAGAACATTGTCCCGTGCTCCTGCCTCTTGGCTAGGAACTTAGGTTTAGTTGCATTTTTAATGATGTCAACTTGTTAACCAATCAAAAAAATATACTATGATAACAATAACTTAAATGGGGTCAACTGACACTGCCAGTGCCACCATTGAAGTGGTGTCGCTCCCCTTTGAATCACAAAAACAATTGTTTTCATTTCTTTACTGATTGATGTGGACGTAATACCCTAACAATCTAGCTTGCATTTTGTGAAAACTACTTTTTTGTGTCAGGATTCAACTTAAATATATATTGAAAAATGAACAACCTGAGTGCAGGATACCCAAAATCAAAATTGCCTCATTTAAATACAATTGACAATACCCAAAAGAGATACCTTTTCTAAAAATCCGTGGAGTGTTCTCCCTATGAAGCACGCTTATTAAAAAAAGTATTTTTTAATCCTCTCACATGGGAATGCCCCCAAAAAAATGTCAAGTTTTTGCCGGTTCAGTTTTGTTATTTCAAATGATCACTAATTTGTTTGGGTTTACTATTTGAAGTGAGATGTGATTCAGGTAATATTGCAAGGAATTCTTTTATGTTGTACCTGTAGTTGCCATTCTAGAATCCCAATTGATGGAAATAACACTGGATAACACCCAGTGAATCGAGAAGTTAGGTAGCTAGTTGTCTTCAGCTGTGTTCCTTGCAGAGCATAATCGAGAGAAAGGACACGTAGTCGACCCCGATTCATTCAAACTCAAGGCTTGAGTTTGGTTTAGTTTGTCTTACGTTGTGTTTGGTACATAGGATGAATGGGAAGAAGAGGGGAAGAATGGAAGCATTTCCTTTTTGTTAGTGAGGATGAGAGAAGGAACTACAAAGGGGGAGGGGGAAGATATCCCTCGGCCGCCATTAGTTGTCTTTCCAAATTGTGTAGGCGACAGAGAAGGAAAAGGTCCCCAATTCTCTTTGCAACATATTTAAACTTTTGTCCTTGAAAATTGATTAGTTCTTTCTTGCAAGTATTTCTTATTATGTGATGGCCTAAACAGGATATCACTTGATGGTTTCCTTCCTCCTAGTGTCTTTTTTTTAAAATTTATTTTCAACCCAACAAAAGACCAGGAACCATCTTCCATTTCCATGGAATACTTCCTCTATCCATTCTACTTTGCGTTATACCCTTTTTTGTCCTTGGTACAACAGCATTAAACATTTGGCTGACACATTATGGCATATCTAATGCGTGATCTTGACCATAGCAGGCACATGATTCGATAATGCATTGTTCAAAACTTAATATAAGTTAACTGCCACTATGAAGGAACAAAAAATTATGATATATCTAAACAATATGTTATGATATATTTCATTGAGATCTGTTAATGGAACTTGTAACTGATCTTAATATTTTCGTCAAGTGCCGGTTGAGATATGCACCTGAGAAAGTTTCAGATGAATTAAGACCTGAACTCAGTTTTCTGGCTGGAGGTAAGAACAACTTTTTCAGGGCTGATGTGGAAGAGATGGTTCTGAAGATGTTCTGGATGCATTAGCTGATAATCCTAGCAAGGTAGTTCTTTCCCTTGTAATACGAAATTGTGCTTGTGACAGCACAGGTTTCACACCTGAAGTTTATGCTCAATTGCGTGGACATTACTCGCACATCCACCTGGTCCATAAAAACAAATTAATTGTAGAGCAGTAACTGGGCATGTGGTGCTTGTTATGGAAATGCCAACAGATGAGAAGATTAACACTTCTGTTTTGACAAAAAAGTTTGAGAGAATGACTCATGGCAAAGCCTTTCCTTTCATAACCACAATCTGGGTTCCTTTTTTGGTGGGTGCATTGGTATGGCTTCTAAAAACTCTTCTTGTTAAGGTTGTTGCTTCATCCTTCCATGTGAGCACATGTTTTGATCGAATTTAGGAGTGTTTAATCCGTATGTTATCAAGATCCTTGAGGGCGGTGGAGGGACCATGGAAGATAGAGAGTGGAGAGAGGCAGAAAATAAGTTGATTTCTTTTTGACAATTTGAAGATTTCATGAAGGTGTTTTTGTCTTAAGAAATGGTTGGCTCACCATATAGGAGAGTTAGATGCACTTACCGTTAGTTTGGATGAAAAATGAAACTGTGCATTTTATTCCACAAATTACAACGAGTCGAGTGTTGATAAATAAATGTGAGAGGGACAATCTGCATATAGCCTATACCACAAGGGGGTAAAGTGAAATTTGCCCAAGTGTTTACTTACATTTCACCATGGCCTTAATGTGTTCATGTCCTTTTTTTTCACTTTTCCTTTTTGTTGTTTCACGTTTGTATCAATGTATCTTTGTTGTGTTTCCCTTGTCCTGCATCTGTGCATTTACTACCTAAGCTTTACTAATGTTTCACTTAGCAACTCACCACTATTAACGCAATCAACTTGCTTAGATGATGATCATGTTTAACTATCCCATCTAGAAAATTTCACAGAAGGCATCATGAGTGCCTTTCCTTTTGATATCCAGCACCTAGCTGGTTCAACTTCTTAATAGTTCGGTTGAGGTCTTTTTATGTGTATGGGAGCTGCCTGTCTGCGTATCTCTGTGATTTTTTTCTGGTGAGAAGGTGCATAGCTGGGTGTTTGACAGTTTGTGTCGCCTCTCCTTTCTCATTTTGGCAACTGGAGTTGTATCTGAAACCAGTTGGTTTGCTGAATAGTTGTTCTCTGAAGCTGTTGCTGTTGTGATCGTTGAATTTACAGATACATGGAAACACATCCAGGGATCTTCCCCAAAGCAACACACGTTCACAATGAAGTGGGCGGGTCATGGTACACACTGAAGGACATTCTCACCAGCCTAAAGGAAAAGATGCTGGGAAATTCTCAACTCCAGGATCACACTACCAATTGTGCATCAGATTATACAGTTGATGCAACAGCTTTGGAGATTATTACGACCCATAATAGTGAAGATATTAGTGAACTTGGTGAGGCTAAAAGTACAGTGATGCATTCCAAATTTCGCAAAGACAACATTTCATCAACTGCAACATCCTCTGTGTTGAGGGAAAACTCATCTAAGAATGCAATCAATGCCACAGATTTTGAGTGTGTCCAAACATGTAGCAATACGGATTATACTGAACTTCGTGAATCTGAGGGTATAGTTCAATCATCAAAATCCTCCCCGAGTTATGAAAATTACGAGGAGGATACTACCAACGCAACAACTCGCATATTGGAGGAATGTTCTTCTGCAGACTCTGTCGATCTTGCAGCTTTCAAGGTTATTAACATGCATAAGTATCCAGTTTCTATCGAGCTTGCTGAACCTGCACATGTAGCTCGGTTGCCTGAAGCTGAAGTGATTTCTCAAGTTAATGAGAAGGGTATTTCAACAAGAGCAACATCTGATATCCTCTGTGAAAAACCTTCTGAGGATATGGTTCTATTAGATTACACCGCAGACAGTTCAAAGCTAGTAGAGCCAGAAAATGGGCACATGAAACCTGACAGAGCAGTCTCAGAGGTTATAAGTTCTGTTGGGGATCAGAAGCCAAAGTCTGAGAAGTCATCCTGGTTTCGCATAATGACTGAAGGCAGCAGAACATTGCAAGATCAATTGGCCTCTACTGGTCACAGAAACCATCAACCTGAAACTAAAATGAGAACTTCCAGCCTAACACCAAATGCAGGCTGTGAGTTGGTTGGAAAACATCTTGTATCACTAGGAGGTGTCCAAAAGATTACGGGGATAGCAGATCTTTTCAAGAGGAGAATGAATGATCGAGCAGGAGGGGACATGACTCATGAAAACAATGATAGTGTGACCCCTTATAATCCCGGATGTTTAAACGAAACAGCAGGAACAGGTACAGTAGAAAATTATGACGTAATGCGTTTAATTGATTGCATTAAGGAGCTACCAAAAGAGCAATCAATGCTTAGATCTGATGACAAAATTATGTCCAATAAGACTGATCAAACCAGCCGTAAAGGTCCAATTAGAGGGATGCAATCTGTGACTAATTCACCAATGCCTGACAATAAGGGAAGAAATACATCACTGAATGACCGCAACATGGGTATGGAGAACAACTTCTTCTGGGAAAGTGAGGGTGATCCAGGTACAGAGGCTCTCTTCAAAGTTGGTGGTACTAATGACATGAGTGACGATAGTGATAGAAGTGGTGCTGTTATTTCATCTTTTCAATGCATAAAGAAGTCGAAACCAAGCCCAGAGATTCCACTTCTAACGGGCAAACAAGATTTAAAAAAGAATTCAGATGTATTTTCAGCTGAAAAAGTATCTGATGACAACAACAAAGTATTTGTGAGGTTCTTGCATGTAGCTGCCAAATGGAGTGATGATATAGATGTAATATTCAAGGATTGTGGGTGCATCACAAAGATTGAATTTCATTATAAAGGAGGCCTATTTAAAAGTGCTTGCATTAACTTTCAGGTGCGTGTTAATTTGCATGCATTCAAGTTCGAGGATTATTGCCCCTTTGTTTATTGTCTTAACGAGGATTATTGCCCCTTTGTTTATTGTCTTAATGGTTCTCAAGTTTGCACTCTGAGTGTCTGAGCAAAATTTAGGGAGTGATACATTTAGCCAACACAAAATGGCAGAAAGAATATAAAGGGTGAAGTATCATTAATGTCCTTGCTACGTGGGTGGGATGAGAAACGTGTTTACCTTGAATGTCAACTTAATGGGCCATTGAATCATGAATCTTGGATCTCTACATAAGAAGCATAGGAATTTTGTTATTCACTCCAATATTGCTAACTGTCCCTGTTGGATTTCTGGCAGACAAAGGAAGGGATGCAGGAAGCTCTTAAAAAAACTGGCCTGACGGTGAAGAATATAAGTATCATTGTCGAAGCAGCTTGTTCCTCTGATGACATCCCTAGTAAAACCTTAATTCCTAACCTGATTGGATATCCTGAGATTCCGTTGTCGTTAGTGAAGAATCCAACCCGAACAGTGATGATCAAACAGCTGACTCCTGACATAAGCTTGTGTGATATTGAAGAAGCTCTTGCCTTCTGTGGGAGCCAAATATCTGGCTTTTTGTTTGGTTCTTCAACCTCTGTTGCTTTTGTGGAATTTGAGGTGAGTTTTTTTTTTCCTGACTTACTTTAAATATTCATATCAGTGAGGTCATTACTGTGTCTTGATGGAACTTCTGCCGGGATTGTCTTTCTGAGTTATTAGCCTGTAGGGTAAACATTTTCTTTACCTGGCCCAATTCATAAGCTAATGTGAGATTTCTCATTTTAATTTGTCTGAGGTTATCAAACAATGAGAGTATATTGTAACATATGCGTTGTCTCTCTTTCTTTTAGCAATACCTCTGTTTTTAAGTGTTAAAAATTCTCTTGGATAGTCATGCTTGAATTTGCTTCCATCATCGTTCATAATGGAGTTTACTTCAGAACACTCGCATCTATGTTTCTCCAATCTCAGATAAACAAACCAACTTTCTTCATTAATCTTTATAGGTGAATTACATATGAATTTTCCTCTTTTTCCTGGTCACAATCAAAGAGTTAGTGATACTCTTTTTTTCCCCATTAAAGCCTCCAATTTAACCCAACTCAAATCGAATGGTAATTTGCATGGATGAGAGTAACTCGGAGATTTTGAGTAGAGGACAAAGTCTTCTATGCTAAAGGCCAACGACCTTGAACTGAAATTATGCTCCGTGTCCCCCTTTTCACGTAAAATGGAGACATGAAATGATGTTTTTATTAAATCCATCAGGACTAACGGGGCTCAAACCCAGAGGTTGAGTCCCGTCGGCCGGGAAGGGAATAAAATAGAAAATTCGGACAACCTTATTTGTCATTTCTGTCACTTATGCTGGTGTCACTTGGCAGACAGAAGAAGCCAAACAAAGGGCACTTGAAAGGCATTCAATCAATGTGTCTGGAAAACGGCTACTAATCTTCAGAATTGATGCTCCAAGAACAACAGTACTGAGGATTTCGAACCTGTACTATCCGGCAGTGAAAAATGATTTTGCGTCCATATGTAAGTCTTACGGGAAGGTCAAGCTTGTAGCCGTGAGATCAAAGGACGTTGTGGATGTGCATTTCAAGCTTGCTGAATGGCCAAACATGTTAAAGATTCTTAACAGGTGAGTTCGTGCATGATTTGTCATCGTCTTTGTGGATTCAACTTCCAATTATGCTTGTGTTTTGATATTCAGCTTAAATGGATTGAAAGTTTGTGATTGCGAATGGATTGCTCAGCCAGCTCCGGTCTTCCCTCCAGAAGTTCTTCATGTTCTGTGGAAATGCCCAGATGGAAGAAGGCATCTAAAATCTCAGATTCAAGGTCTATTGCAAAAACTTGAGGAACCTACTGCACATAAGGTTGGGTTAGCTTCCATGACAAATGAATACTATAGAATGGATTATGAATGAGTAAACTTTTACAAGTTTTGATGCCCTAGAGTTGACTTACTCTTTTTTAAGGGAATTGTCCCCAATGCCCAATTGAACCTGTTCCTCCATAGAGATTTACATTTTGCAGGATGATGCTTATTGCTTAATAGTTTTTATGCACAACGTAAGGTGGAGTTGGTAGCGGTTGGAATTTTATTTTTTTAATTTTTTTGAACACAAAGCTTGGATCTTTACCGGTCAAGCCTTGTGATTTTGTTTGTGAGATGGGAGTTTGGATTTCCCTATAAATCCCGCGTCGGGCGTGGAAGCTTTTGATCATTTTGTTTCGGGAGGAATAGCCTCTCATCATATTGTAGTAGGAATATTGGGCACCCTTGAGGTCCAAGTTACCTCACATCTGGGCAATCGAGAACTAATCCCGGAGATCCTAAAACTAAAGATTGAATAAACCTCTAGTAATCCCAAAAGGACTGGAAGTAGCGATTATTTCAATATAAAGTCAGCATCTTTACCAATCGAGTATTTGTGGTTTTATTTGTGAGATGGGATCTCAGAATTTCATTCCCTTGGCCTATAAAGTGGATGGTAACCTTTGCAGGAAACAAAGGTCTCACAAATCACTAAAAGTACGTTTGGCAACACTAAGTCAAACATTGTTCTTGGACCAGTATTGTTGTCTATTATTACCTCTTAACTACCGTTGGCAGCCTTACCTTTGACCACCTTTTCGGTAACTCCTCGCATTGACAGTTTTTTCTAGCCTTGTCTTATTTATTTCAAAATAAAAGTATTTAAAAATATGCATGTCTCAAGTATAACAAAGTCATTTTACAGTCAATTGTAAACAAACATAAAATTTTAAAAATATTACCAAACGGGACCTAAGGGCTAACCCACCAAGGGTGCAAAACATAACCAGCCAATTTAACCAATTCAATAGGGGAAGGTTCTTTTGATTTTAATGGAGGATCGGTTTTATGCTGGATCCAAATATCCACTAACTAAGTCTCTGTTTGGTTCAATTTTTTTAAAAAAAAAAATTGCTTAAAAACCTCTTAAAATGTCTACTTTTTAACTTTTTTTTATAAAAAAAGGTAAAAAGCCAAAAAAAACTAAAAACAAAAAAAAAAACTAGGCCAATGGTTCTTTTAATTTGGGTTGACCTTGGATTTGAAATTGGGTAACTCGAGCACTCAAATCGAAAGCCCAAGACGCAGATTAGGGCTTGGATTGACAATTTAGCATTTGACATTTTTTAACGTCTCCGTTTTTTTATTATTTTTCGTCATTTGTAAGTTATTTATAAATTTTATAGCAATATTTTGCCTTTTTGAGTTCTTAATATATTTAAAAATTTTAAAAAAAACACCAATTTCAAATATGTTTAGAAAAATATAAAACCTTCTTCAACTTGGCTCTTTTGTTTTTTATTTTTGGTCTTTAATAATTATTTTCCAATATGTTTGGGTGTTTTTTGGTCTTTAATAAATATTTTACTTCGAAAATTTTGAAGAAAGTTTTTATTATACATATATCTTATTATATCAATATAACCTTTTATCACCCCCTTTCCCTCCAAAGAATGTACTGATGGGAAAATAAAAAAAAAACACCACTTTCATTGCCAAATCTCATGTTCTGCCTTGCTTTTTTTTTTTTTAGGCTTTTCAACTTTTTAAGATTTTTAAGTAGATGTAGAAAAATGTAAAAAAAAGTCATTTGATTACACTAAGGGACCAAACAAATAAACTTTTTAAAAGACTTGTAAACAAAAACCTTTATAAAAAATTTTTAAAAAAAGCTATTAAAACATAAGAGCACGAACAAAAGACAGACAAATCAACAGTGGCCTCCCAAGAAATCATCAAACAAAATCTGGGGAAAAAACTTATTCTGGAGTTCCACTTATCCTTAAAACTGACATTAATCTCTGAATCAACAAACAAGGCAAAAAAATCCAAAACTACAGCTTACAAAAATTCATAATAAAATTGGCATTCCATTGCAATATAGAGGCACAGGATGCGTTTTGCTTTTTAAGCTTTGCAAGCTCTTGTCATATCAGTCCACCCCTCTGCACATGCAAGATTTATCAAGTCTTAATTAGCTACTTCAAAAATGTAAAAGGGTTTAGACTGAAGAAACAGAAATACATACAAATTGGTAGAAACGATTTTCGGAGACTATTATCAGCCAAACTAACCTTGATTTTTGCCAGCATGAGCTTGAACCTATCAAAATCATTGAGAGATGCCATTCTTTTTTGAACAATGAGCTTTCTGCCCCAGGAGCTATTCTCCCACTTGTTCTTAACATCTGCCATTGAGATGAGAGAGAGATTTAGTTAAATCCTTATGAAGCTCGGATAGTCTGAAAATAGTCCTGTACGAATATCAAATGCGTATCGAAGACTGATTGATACGCACCCAATCCGCAAGCAAAGATACGTATGGAATAGGACAGAGAAGTGGCCAGAAATTGTTTTTTATTTTTCCAATGGACACGATATTTTTTTTGGATACAAATGGGTTACTTTTTTGATACATTTCAAAAAAAAAAATTTAATTATTTCTTTTATTTAATTATGTTTCTTTATTCCTTACTCTTAATTTGAGTAGTTATTGAACATTTGCTTTAATTTTATAGGGTAGTGTTTGGCATTGTTAAAATTAGTAACTTATAAATTATAACATGTAGCAAAAATTGTGAATGTTTAGTAAAAATTAAAGCAATGTAAATGAAATATAACAAAAAGTAGTTATGACTTGTAGCAAAAGTTATTGGTATTTAAAAAAAATTATAACTTATAACTAAAATTAATAGTAAAAAACAAAAAACTACTAGTAATAACTTTGCCAAACACCCCCCATAATAACCCAATACTAAACATTACTTATCAAAAACAAAAATAATACATTGCTAAAGATTATAAAAAAATATTTTTTCTACAAACATATCCTAGTTGTAAACTTATCCTATTTTTTAAAAGTTTTTATATATTTCCAATCCGTACTGTATTATATCCGTGTCCCGTATTCGTATATGTGCTTCCTAGGTGAAATATGACATGCATACTAAACAGAAAGAGGAACTTCAAAATGTTCTCACAGCTGTGTTTTACCTGCAGCCTCCATCGCTGCAACCGGGGTTTTCTTCTTTGGCACCCATTTAATGTCGATTGTGATGTCTGTGAGAGAGAGCCTCTTAAAATTCATTTGGCATCTCACCATGTCAGGGGCCATCCCCAAGAGCCTATATAACATTAATAGAAATTGCTGAGTAAGACCAAAAATCAACCCATTTCAAGAGAAGAGCAACATTTGCAGACTGGAAGAGAGGCATAGGGGGATCTAACAAGACCCCAAGATGCTACAAATTAGATTATATTTAGGTCAAAACCAAAATAATAGGTATAAATGAAAAATTATGATGGAAAACCCTAAAAATAAGTATTGTCGTATTATATTACACACAAAATTCATGATAGAATGTCAAATAAATACGCATGCTACTCAATTTATAATTGCCCTTGAATACGAACTATCATGCCAATCCAAAAACCGAACCCCATAGACCCGATGAATATATATAAATATATACACATCAATAAAAGATTAAAAAATATATTCCATTAGATTACATAATTATTGCAACATTCATATATAAAGAATAAAAAGCTTTCTATATTTATAAATTAGAGAAAAAAAAGCCATTAGATTAAATAATTGTTGTATTTATTTGTCATGTCATTTATTTTTGTGAAATTTTTTTTTCAATATTTATCATTTGTTTAGTCAGAACAATTGTTCTAAGTTTTGTTTCCAACTTTGATTTCACCGTGTAGGTGCTAGTTTTTATTTGTCATTTATTTCAAACTTTTGAAATTTGTGCTGTGTAATTTTTTTCGTGTACAGAGTAATTTTTAAAATATGTAGAACCGTGGTTCGAAATCGAACCAACCCAATTTTCATTGGTTTGATACCACTAAATGATCGACTTGGTTCTGGATCCAAAAAATTGGAGTCGATCAAAATTAGTTCGAACCTAAGTTTAGTATGAAACCGAATCAAATAGACCAATGTGCACCTCTAAGTAAAGTACAATGACTTTCCCTGAAATTTATAGCGAATACATTAATCTATGGTTCTAGAAATTACATTCCACTTCATAGAGATTTCAAGTTGCATTACTATTAGTCAACCATTAGTTTGCCATAATACCAATTTTAGCCCTAATAAATTCCTCACCTACCATTTTTTCTCTGCTAACAACTACCCTTGCACCATCAAAAGGGTTAAAAAAACCATTGGCATAGTGGAGGGCAATAGTTTAAAAAGTTGGTATAAAGAACTAATAAAATAATATAGTATGAGAGGAATTTAAGATGACTAAAACTGTTATTTTAACATTTTTATCCAACGGTTGACCAACGGAATGGATAAATTGTAATGCAACTGGAAACCTCATGAAGAAAAATGTAATTTCTAAAACTACTGGGGTACTAATGTATTCCCTATAACTGTATTTTACCCTAACACAAACTAGTAGGCAAATAAATATCTCAGTTCCACAGGATACTAAAACTTTCTTCTTTACATAGCCAACAATGGCCCGCAAATTTTTTATAAGCTAAATTTCAACTATTACATTATTATTTTTGTGTCCCAATGGACAGAAATCCAAGCCATTAAATAGAACAAATCAACTCATAACTTGCTCCATTACCACTAGGCTACAAACGCAATGCACACACAATCTAAAGTATTCTTATTCCTCCTTTTTTTCTAAAAAAGCTAATCCTTTTAAAACCCAAATTTTTTAGACATCCCAATACCGTAATACAAGATACCCCAAAAGGAAAAACCACTAATACAAGCACAAAGAATTGCTTGTGTAAGTGTGTGCGACAGAGAGAAAATAAAGAGGGGATCCGAAAACAATGCTATATCATTCAATCTATTCCGGAACTTCTAAGAGCACTACAGGCACACACATTTATATACCTGTACTATTGTTATAAAAATAAACATCTCACTTTGGTCAATCGTAACTTTTGTTCCAAAAATATCTTTATAATAGCTTAAATTTTAAAATTTTAAAAATTATTGAAGTAGTTCCGTAACTACTCACTGTTTTTCCTCTCTTTATTATTCTTTTCTTTTATTTTAAAATCTCATTATTCTTGAACTCTTGAACACCCATAATTCTTAGTTAACACATTTTATTTTTAAAATTTATTTTGTAATTATTTTTATTATGTGGGTTATCTTTTAGTACAATAACAAATCAAATGTTACACACGATGCGTGCACACAAACACTAGTATGTGTGTGTGTGTGTGTGTGTGTGTGTGTGTTCACTAGTGTTGGGTATTCACTAGTGCTGGTTCAGTTGAGTATTCTCTAGTGTTGGGTAACTAAAGTACAACGGGAGAATCGATAAATTCTCTCATTTTCCCGAATTTTCTGAGTAACCAAACACGAAGGTCAAACAGGAGAGAAACATTACTCGGTTCTGATCAATGACGTCGACGATGACGACGAGCCTCCCATAGTCCTTGCCGTAGTTGACGAGGGCAACCCTCCCGATCTCGACGTAACGCTTGAATGGCTACACGGAATCAAATCAATTAACTCAAAAATCAAAGTGTTCAAACAGCAACAACCAAATCGATCGAGGAGAGAGAGAGAGAGATTCACCATTTTGGCCGAGGATTTATTCAGCGGACCAGAGAAGCAGAGAGAGAGAGAGTAGAGAAAGAAGAAACGAACTGAGATTTGGAGCAAATTTTATACAGCTTCTCGGCCGTCCGATCTAGGGTTGGCTCGTGTTTTGAAAAGGGGTCGCATGGAGTCGGTTCGGAGCAAATCGGCTTTTGCCCACAAGATTACGGGTTGCGGTGAATGTGAGATGATCCATTGCGTTTTTTTTCTTTCTTTTCTTCTAATTAAAGTAAGGGCCTTTTTGGCCTAGCTTTTAACTTATTTTTTTAAAAATAAATCGGTTTTTAAGCTTTATTATTTGATTTTTAAAAAAACTACTTAATTTTTTTTATTTTTTAATTTAAGAAAAAAAAATCAATATATATTCCGAACGCCTTAATTTTTTTTTGAACAAAATTACTATAAAATTCTTACATGAAAAAGTTAACCTAACTCCTAAAAACAAAAAAAAAAATTATGTTAATTTAAAATTTAAAAATAAGGGTATTTTAAATATTTTAATAAAAAATAAAAAAATAATAAAAAACTACTACAAAAAATTATGCCAAATAATTTAACTTTTTTTTTATTTTTATTTTTTCTAAAAAACTATTTTTTTTAAAAGTTAAATTTTTTAAACATATCAAATAGACACTAACTTTAGAAGAGATGTTCGTGCATCAATTTGTTCGAGTTTGAGTTAAATTAGTAATTAAATCATTTTAAATAGTTTTAAAATTTTAAAAATTAGAATCGAATTGTAATCAAACTGAATTGAACTAATGAAAAAAAAATTAATTTCAATTTGAAATTGCAATTTTAAAACTAAATTCATTAAAAATGAAACTAAGAAATATAAAATTTAGTTTATAAATTTTGACTAAATGTTTTTCAAATATTTTAATTTTTGTCAAAAAATTATTTTTTGAGTTTTTTTTCAAAAAAATATAATAATTTAATCAACTAATTAAAATTTTTAATTAAAAATAAAAATAAATCAAATAAAATAAATAAATAGGCAGTTATCTCAAATGATGCATAATTGTGATTAGTTTATCTCCAAATTTAACTAGTCTATATTTCGTCAAGCTTTTTTTTTTAAAAAAATTTGTTTAAAAATCTCATAAAATACCTACTGATTTGATTTTCTAGTAAAATTAATTAATTTTTTTACATCTTTTTATATTTATTTTTTAATAAAAAACCCAAAGAACCTAAAAAAAAAAACTAAACCAAACACTAACTTAGTTTAAAAGTTTTTTTCTTTAATTAAAATTTTTATAAGTTGTTTAGTAAATTAACTTTTTAGAATTGTTGATTGAATAAAAAATTAATTTTTTTACTTTTTGTACAAATTTAACAATATTATTCTTTTGTATAGTTGATCATAATTTATAAGGATTATATATAGTTAGCATAGGTAGTAATAAGTTATTAAGTAAACTACTATTATTTTTTCGAATAGGGTAAAGATTTGAATAGAGTGTTTTAACCTCTCGGAAATTAGTATTTTGATTTAATTTTTTAATTTTTAACTCACACAAAAAAAATATATTCTTTTTTAATATTTTTAACAATAAAATTAAAATTCCCTTACTACTAAGGATACTTTTGTACCTAATGACATCGCTCTAACTTTTTATAAAGGAGGTTATAATTTTGAGACTCGTTGTGAGTAGCTGGGAGTGATCCTCCTTCCTTTTAGAAATTTAGGCGAAAAAATAAAAGAAAAAATTACTTTTAAGTTATAAGATAAAAGATTATACTTTTATCTCCATCTTGTTTAGATATACAAGAAAGAAAAGAAGAGAAGAAAATAGTTATTTTTCATTTGTCTTGTTTGATTAGTTTTAATGAAACGAAAGAAAAATATTCGGTATTACTTATTATTTTAACCTTATAATAAGCCTACCTTATAATAATAAGTAATATTCCGTATTACTTATTATTTGGCCTTAAAAGACTAATGGCTTTTTTTGTATTTTTGAACTTTTTTTATATTTTAATTTAAATTTTTTATTTTTTAATTTTCATGGAATAAGAGGAATCTATAAATTATGCACATGCCAAATCTAAAAAAAATTACTAAAGATGGAAAAAATACAAAAACAAATGGTCAAAAAGTATGCTAAGTTAGCTTTGGGACTAATGTTAATTTTTTTTTTACTAAAAACAGAAGAAAAAAAACTGTATAAAAAAAATTAAGTCAAACGCATGTTAAATGTGCTTTAAATCTCTGATTGGCAACCTTGACTTTTTGGCATTTTAGCTAAAAACGTTAAAAATCCAAGGTTACCCGTTTGGCAAAAAAATTAAAAAGCTAAAAAATCAAATCAAAATACAAACTCTCAGAATATTTTATTCGAACTCCAACCATTTTAAAAATACAATAATAGCTCTTATTCATAACTTATTTACTATCACTACTAATTACATATAATTGTTAATATCAAATATATAGAAGGATAAAATTATCCACTTTGAACAAAAAGTAAATTTTTTTTGTTTTTTTGGGATAAGTAATCAATAAATATAATATCCAAAAAAAGATTTTAAAATGAAGAACAGAAACCACACCCTAGTGAACAAACAAAACAAAGAAACTCTCACAACTCGAGAGGTTAGGAAGGATCGTAGCAACACAATAAATCACACATTTCAAAAGAGACAGGTAACAATCAGAGTCAAAAGATAAACTCCCAAAACTAAAACTCTATCCAAAATTACCAAACTTCTGTTTTTCGATTAATTGAAAGATTTTTGATCTTTTGATCTAGCTTCCTTTTGTTCTCCTTCTTGGATGCTGAATTTAATTTACCTTTATCCTTGGATTTTATCTTATAAATCTCTTTACTATGAGAAAGGATCTTCATAGTAGATGCAATTGGAGAAAAAATGATATGATCAACAACAGCTTGCTTCTCTTTACAGATATCTTCTTTCCTGAGCTCACAAAAAAAAAAAAAATGTCAGAGACATTTGAATATCTCGAAATATTAGAAGTGGAAGCCTCACTAGGCTTCCTCGATGGTTAAGCCCTGAACCCCCCATTTAAAAGCTTGATTAATATTTTCTTTCCCATAAGAAACTTGATTAGAATTTTTCTTTTCTTTCTTTATATCAATCCATTCCTCACTAGAGTTTTTGTTGTCATTCTTGTCTTTTCTCCTCCAAACTTGTTTATAAATTTTCACGCCCTCTTGTGTATTCACACAATTATTAAGATTATGATCAAATATATTACATTTAATACATCTTAAAGAATCTCATGAAATTTTCACCCGAATCATATAAGTATCTCTATATCCTAAATTTATAGGAAATGATTTCAGAATCTCTTTGTTAACTTGTACCTTAATATAAATTCGGGCAAATGTGAGCATATTTCGAGAGTGCATCAGATCATCCACATACAATGGCTTTCTAATAATACTTGTCAAGTATCCTATCCCCTATTTCGTCCACAATTCAAGAGATACATAAAATAAATTTATCCATAAGGGTACATTTGAAAATCCCTTTTTGAAGAGTGACATTTTCGGCTCTCATTTTTTCAATACAACATATTTTCCTCCACAATAGTACGGATCATTATCAAAAATCTCATCAAGAATCTCATCATTCTTAAATTTAAAGATAAAGTATCCATTTTCAATAGATATTACATCTTCAATAATATCTTTCCATATTCTTTTTTTTATTGGGAGTACAGAGGCTGTGGGAATGGGAAGGGAGGGGAAGGGGGAGGGGGAAGATGAGGACTCGAACTGCGGACCACATAGGTGAGGAGCCTTATGAGAAAGCAAATAACCACTGAGCTGTCAAAGCTCATCATCTTTCCATATTCTTTCTATCCAAGTTTTGATATAATGGAATGACACCCTCTTCTCAAAAAAATAATGAACCAAAGCATGATTCCAAAGAGGAAGGCCAAGCTTATATAGCATACACGTCCTCCACCATAGAATTTGCATCATATTTATTGATTCGATGTCTTGAATTAGCAATTGATCATTTTTCACAAACAATAGATGACCAAGAGGAAGGCACAATCTCTTTAACTAAATTTACTCCACACTTATTGGGTTCTTTTGGGGAAATAATTGACGTTGTACAATTCACACTTTGATCTGCTTCTACGCACATATTGTTATAAGATTTCTCCCCATTATTCACAATGCCACCATTATCTATTAGCACTTCACTGGCATCAAGATCAAGCAGGTGAATATGTCTACCTTGGTCCGGAGAAAAAATCTTAGAAAATGGTACAAAAAAGGCTTTTTTTTCAAAGAATTACCTACCATAAGCCTATCTGTAACAGCTTTATTACTAGTACCTAAAACTGTCCATTCTTTAACCTTCATCAAAGTTTTAATGGGGGTATTCTAAACATTAGATTTTTGTACATTAGTATCGAACTACGGAGAGTTAGAGATTCCGCACGAATAAGTATCCATACAAAAATAATTATTTTCAACATCCACTCCATCCGACTCGCTTAGGCACTCCGGAGCCATACCTTCGTTAACAACATGAATGGGATTTAGTTTGAGCCATGAAACAATAAAATTTCCATCTGATAGGGATCTTGGAAGGCCTCGAAGACGGGAAGTGAGACAGAGAGATATATCCTATGCTTCCTCTTCCACCTGTTCAAGAAAATCTCTTAATGAAATTCTTTTGAATTAACTTTTTAATTCTTTTTGAAGATTTTCTTCCCATTATAATCTGTTAGATCTATGCAACCCAAGAGAGATGGTGAATTGGGTCTTTAAAAATAAATAGCAATTTAAAAATATTTTTTAAAAACCTTTTAATATTGCAATAAAGTAAGATATGCAAATATTTAAGCAATGCAAATATTAAAAGATGAGGGATAGAAAAATAGAACCAGACACCAGAGATTTATAGTGGTTCGGCTTTATCCTAGCCTACATCCACTCCTCAAGATTTTTCTTGAGTATTTTCACTATTCAGAATACTTTGCGGGCGTATTCAAAACCTTTACAAGTTTCAAGTATTCACTTGAGCTATCTGAATGTTTACAGGCACATTCACAAGCCTATATCAGCTTCAAGAAGATCCTATGAAAATAAGTCTCTATTTTCTTCTAATATCTCTTGAACTCTTCTTTGATGAGTTTCACTCACTCACTCAAAGGTTAAAGGGTGACTCACCCTTGATTACAATAAATAAAGTGTAATAAATGAAGAACACTTACTCTCTTTACAATATTAGTTTACAATAAATGAAAGGGTAAAGAGAGATGAGGAACAAGAACTGTAGTTGCAGCAATAAATGTGAGCTTAATGATTTCTGAGATGAATTTGAGCAATAGAACAGTAAATGCAAGTCTCCAACCTTCTTAAATGCTGAGAAATAACTCCTTATATAAGTTCTTGTGAGTTCTTGACCGTTTGAGGTAGGTGGGGCCAATAAATGCTAGAAATCCAACCGTTAAGATCTGTCGTATTTTGAATTTCCATTTTTTGGGTCGACACAAAGTGTCTAGGATAGGGTTCTTCAAGTGGTTGGGTCGACACGAATTTTCTGAGGGGTCGACACAAATTCTGCACTTTACCTTCCAACGTTCTGGGGTCGACACATTTGAATCTGGTGTCGACTCGTTTAAAACCTCAGCATTCGGAGGAACAACTTTGTGTCGACTCAACTTGTCTCTAGTGTTGACACAGAAATTCTGCAGAAAGTCTCGGTACTTTTGTGTCGACACATTTGGTCTTTAGGGTCGACACCAAAATTCTACAGGCATGCTCAGAATTTTTGGGTCGACACGATTTGTCTTGGGGTCGACACCAAAAATCTGCAGAAGGTCTCGGTTGTTTTGTGTCGACACAATTTCCATTTGTGTCGATCCAAACTTTCGAAAATCAAAAGTGAGGATCACTTTTGTGTCCACACAAAATATGTTTGTGTCAACTCCAAATAAGTATTGGGCACTTCAGCACTTTTGTGTTGACACAAAACTGGTTTGTGTCGATACTAACTTTTTGGTACTTGAAGATTAACTTGAAAAATAGTTAGGGTGTCAAACCATTTGATCAATGGGTGTTGACACACTTGATAAACTTCAAGTATACTTTGCCTTAAAAGTGTTTGACTTAATTTTCAATTAAGATCAACACAAAATATTCTAATTAAAGGATGTTTAAGTATTTGAATCTTTTTGAGATAAAAGTCATTTTTTTTTGGTTAAGGTGTCAACTTTGATTGTTCAAAATGTGTTAACACTTTTATTTTAAAAATATAAAATATTATCCAATTAAAGCTATTTATTCTTAGAAAATAAATTATAAAAATCATCAAAATCAAATTAAAAAGTTCTTGGGCTAACAATCTCCTATATTTTGATGATTACAACCATATTACTATTTTCTAAAAAATAATTTAAAATGTTTTTCAATAAGGGTTCTTTCCTTATTGATATGCCTTAAATAATGAAAGCAATTATAGAGGCTAGGCATATATCAGAATGAAAACATACAATTTTTAATCATAATTTGCACAAAAAATTAAGAAGCATTCAGAATTTATTCTAATTTGTGCAAAACAGTGAATATGTACAAGATGATTCATCCAATCACATCCAATTGCATATGTAATCCATTCAACACACATTTATAGCCAAAAGAATAAGATGTAATGAACAGATATATAAAAATAAGAACAATTCATTCACTATTCATCCAAAATAAAAAAATTGTTCAAGCATCCACATCAATTAAACCATTCAACCTATGAAAACAGATAATTAAAAGCAATGTACGTTTAAAAGAAAACTATTACAACTTCTTCTTCTAGCAAAAAAAATATATGTTAGCTCCCCTTGTCTTTTGTACTTTCCTCTTCTTCTTCTTTTCGATGTTTAAAAGAAAACTATTACAACTTCTTCCAGCAAAAAAAAATGTATGTTAGTTCCCCTTGTCTTTTTTACTTTCCTCTTCTTCTTCTTTTCTCTCCTTTTGTAATCTTCAAAAAGTGGGGCTATTGGTCGTCCATGAATTTCTTGAAGTCTTTCTTGGCCTTGGCTTTGGCTTTCTCTTTGCTTGCGGAGGCTCATTCTTTAGCAGCGGGTGATCGTTCGTCTTTGGCTTCACCGGCAGCGAGGGCTTCCCAGCGAGTTGCCATAGCCAGGTCTGCTTCGCGCTTGAGTCTCGCTGCCTTTTCTTCTTTTGTTTCCTTGGGCTTGAACTGATTTGCCCATGCCTCTTTTATCCATTTCAAGTGTTCTTCCATCTTTTGGGAGTTAGCATGCACCGCAGTGACAATACCTTGGTCATACTCCTTGCGCATTTGATGAAGGATGGCCTTGTTGCAATTGATAATGGATGCAATGTTCTCATTCATTGTTTTGCAGAGGGCGCTCCCTGCATCAGTGGCATTTTTCACATCTCTACGTAGGCTCCGGTTGGTTTTTATCAAGGTGTTTTACTTTTTCAGATACGGAAGAGATTGTATGATGCAAATCAAAAAAATCTGAATCAACTTTAGCATGGAAGAGAGTGATTTTTGAAGACAAATAGTAGATTGATGAAAGGAGTTCAGAGTTGTCGACTTAAACAGGAATAGATGATGATGATGCAACATGGGGAACATGGGTTGATGTGGTGTGAGGAGGAGCAGTGTAAGATGGACTAGGAGTTTCAAAGGGCCCACTGTGATCAGGTCTGGCTGGAGGTGAGTCAAGGTCGATGGGAATTGATGATACATCACGAGGAAGAGGAGGAGTTCTAACAGATGCGGGGTACCTTTGCAAATGGTGGTCCAAGTACCATCCACACATGCAATTTGCACGTGCTTTAGAAAGGACTTCCCATGAAGATCATGCTTGGAAAAGGCAATGGTCATTTCCTCAGAAAGGTTGACCTTAAACTGTCGAAACACTTTGGTCAGATACATCCCGTGTGGTAGAGAGGAATTTTTCTTTCCATAGGAGTGAAACATTTGGAAAATGAAAAGAAAGCCTAAATTTAGGTTTTTCTTTTCAAAAATGCACTACATGATGAATATGTGCATGTAAGAGACGTCACCAAAATTTTCCATCTAAGGGAGAAAAATATGGTTGACCATATGGTGTAAGATTCTCATTTCAGGTTTTAGGGTGTTGGCCTCTAAAGGCTTGAAGGGGTCAATGTTATCATTTTTAAAAATATTTTTGACACATTCTTCAAAAGAGAAGCCATCAACCTCAATAGGTTTCTGACTGTGATAGACGCAAATATCGCCAGGGAAAATGTCCAGAATCTCATTCAGGGTAGAGGGTGACAAAGTGATTTCTGTACCATTCACCCAAGTGGTGATGGTAATAGACGGAACCAGGAGAATATGCATGTGAGCATAGAATAATTTTACTAATTTGGGATAGTGAGGCTCTTGGACCTGTAGGAGTCTTTTTCACCCAAGGTTAGAGAAGAGGTCCTTGAACCTCATCTCAATCGAGTCAAAATACTCGAAGTCAATGGAACGGCCAGGGAAAATTTTGTGATTCACAAAAGATGAAAAATAAAGTTAACGAGATTTAGGATTTTCGAAGGAGATTACCTCAGAGGAGGCAACGTTTGGGACGAAGGTTGTTGCAGTCGCCGTCGTAGTCATCGTATGGGTCGTCTTCTTCCTTTTCAAAGTCCTAGGGCTCAAATGACCTTCGATATTTGATCGTTTGGATCATTTTCCCATTATTTTTGGTGGCATTTTGATATATTTGGGTGTGGATCTGAGACGAGGATGAGGGGTCGACTCATGGTTTGAAAGACAGAAGGCGGGAGACGAACGGTTTATAAAGAGAGAGAGAGAGAGAAAACAAAATGACGTTTCGTGGACCAACACGTCTTTTTATAGACGTAACGATTTGTGTCGACACAAATTTTATTTGGTGTCGACACATTTCGTGTCAAGTGTGGATATCAAAAAGAAGCGATGGTGTTGACACAATTTCAGTTGGTGTCGACACATTTTGGCCATTTGGGTCGACCCAATTAAGATTAGAGTCGACACAAATTTACCGAGAGTCAGGAAAAACTACGGTGTCGATACTGAATAGAATGGGGTTGACACTTTTGTTTCCAGTGCCACTTCTATACAATTTTGTGTCGATACTTCACATATTTGTGTCGACACATTTTCAACTTGTATCGACACATTTTCACATTCAAGAAAGAATATCAATCATGATGAAATGCAATAAAAGACATGGTTAGTATGGCATATAAATCATCAATTTGGAGCACATAACATACCAAGTTTTCTTCTAATAAAGCATATTCTTTATTCATTTACAGATTTTGTGAAAATGTCCGTTAATTGGTAATCTGTGCCTATAAATTCAAGTTTAATATTTTCTTTTTGCACATGATCTCTTATAAAATGATGTCTAATCTCTATGTGTTTGGTTCTTGAATGTTGGATAGAATTCTTAGATATATTGATTGCACTTGTATTGTCACATTTAATAGGGATATGATCTAAAAGAAAACCATAGTCCTCTAATTGTTGTTTAATTCAAAGAACTTGTGCACAGCAGCTTCCAGCTGCAATATACTCAGCCTTGGCGGAAGACAAGGCTACTGAGTTTTTTTTCTTGCTAAATCAAGAGATTAGTGAGTGTCCTAGGAATTGACAAGTACCACTTCTGCTTTTTTTACCTACTTTGCATCCGACAAAATCAGCATCGAATAGCCAAATAACTCAAAGGCTATTCTTCTAGGATAAAATAATCTTAGATTTTGTGTTCCTAAGAGGTATCTAAGAATGCGCTTAACAGCGGTCACATGTGATTTCTTAGGATTAGATTGAAATCTAGCACACATACAAATACTGAACATAATATCTGGTCTACTAGTAGTTAAATATAAGAGGGATCTGATCATACCTCTGTAACGCTTTTCATCCACTGCTTTACCATCTTCATCCTTATCAAGGTTTGTTATAGGACATATTGGAGTTCCCATAGGCTTTGCCTTGAGCATGTCAAATCTCTTCAATATGTCCCTTGTGTATTTGGCTTGATTGATGTAGATTCCTTCTTGAGATTGTTTGATTTGGAGTCCTAGGAAGTAGTTGAACTCACCCATCATGCTCATTTCGAATTTTTCCTGCATACACTTAGTAAAGTCATTGCAAAGAGATTCGTTAGTTGCACCAAAAATTATATCATCTACATAAATTTGTACAACTAGCATGTCACTTTCTTAAGACTTGATAAAAAGGGTTGTATTATTTTTTTCTCTACAAAACTAATTTTCAATCAAAAATTTGCTAAGCCTTTCATACCAAGCTCTTGGTGCTTACTTTAAACCATAGAGAGTTTTGATAAGTTTGAAAATATGGTTTGAAAAATTTGAATTTTCAAAGCCAGGAGGTTGTTTCACATAGACCTCATCTGAGATAAAACCATTTAAAAATGCACTATTGACATCCATTTGATAGAGTTTGAAAATTTTAAATCATGCAAAAATAAGCGACATCCTGATGGCTTTAAGTCTAGCTACAGGAGTAAAAGTCTCATCAAAATCGATGCATTCTTCTTGATTGTAACCTTACGCTACCAATCGAGTTTTGTTCTTAAAAATTACTCCATTTTCATTCATTTTATTTCTAAAAACCTATTTTATACCAATAATGGAGTATTCTTGAGATCTTGGGACTAAAGTTCAAACTTTGTTTCTTTCAAATTGGTTTAGCTCTTTTTGCATAGCCAAAATTCAAAATTTATCGTTTTCGACTTCCTCAAAATGTTTTTGGTTCAATCTGAAAAAGAAAAACTAAATTACCACAAATATTATGTAAAGAAGAGTGAGTTTTGATACATTGAGATGGATCACCAATGATTAGATCTTTCGGGTGACCATGAGCATACCTCCATTCTTTAGGTAATTCTAAATTTTTTAGAATTTCAGACTCTGTAATCTGCTGGACTGCATTTTGCTGAGAATTTGAAGCTTTCTCTTGATTTGGATCTTTCTTATCTTTAATGAAGATATCTTTCAGACCTTTTTCTAAGTCTACAAGGTTATCTTCACAAAAATACTTTGAAGAACCAATATTAGTTTCATAAAAAATAATATGTATAGATTTTTCAACAACTATGGTCCTTTTGTTGAAAACTCTATACGCTTTGCTAGATATAGAATATCCTAGAAAAATACATTCATCAGATTTTACATCAAACTTGCCCAAAAGTTTTTTGTTATTATTTAAAACAAAACATTTGCACCCAAAGGCGCGAAAGTAACTGATGTTAGGTTTTTTTTCATTCCATAGCTCATATGGGGTTTTCTTGAGAGATGCTCTTATCATAACTCTGTTTATGATAAAACACGCAGTGTTTACAGTCTCGGCCCAAAAGTATCTTGGTAGATTATTTTCTCAGAGCATTGTTCCAGCCATTTCTTCCAATGTCCTATTTTTTCTCTCAACAATTCTATTTTGTTGAAGGGTTCTAGGAGCAGAGAAATTATGGTTAATACCATTTTCATCACAAAATTTTCAAAATCTTTGTTTTTAAATTCTCTATCATGATCACTTCGAATACTTGTGATTTAAAAACTTTTTTCATTTTGAACTCTCCGAGACAGTTTTGAAAGAGAGACAAATGCTTCATCCTTATGAGTTAAGAATAGCACACAAGTGTATCTAGTGAAGTCATCTACAATAACAAAGGCATATCTCTTGCTTCCAAGGCTTAAAGTCGTTGTTGGACCAAATAAGTCCATATTTAATAGTTGTAATGGCCTAGAAGTTGAAATCTCATTTTTGAAATGAAAAGAACTTCTAATTTGTTTGCCTTGTTGGCATGCATCACACACTTTATCCTTTTCAAATTTGATTTGGGGT
>JAOTRH010214100.1:0-10776 GCA_034768845.1 Heliamphora exappendiculata | reverse complement strand
CCCCCCTCGGCACACAATTTTGTGTATGGATTGTATTTTGTTACATTTTGTATAATTTCTATTTCACATTTTTTTATAATAGTATTTTTAAATTTGAACATCAACCAAATATGTACAATTAGATTAATGCTAATAACATTAAAATTAAGTCTGGACGACAACACCTGACATTCAGTAAGTCTTTTTGTAAGAGATGAGTGGATACTATAATACCATTTCAACTGGTTGGGCAAGAAAGCGGCATTTTACGATTTATGATCATCGATCTTTATTTTTTTTTAAAAAAAAAATGTGTTTTATTAAGGCCTTCATGCGTCGAGGTTAATTTGTAATCTTCCTTACGTGGAGGTTTTAGTTTTCTTTTTGTGTGAAGGTTTTTTCCTCCCTGTGTGGAGGGTTTTCTTTTTTATTTGAATGAGTTATTTTGCATCCGATGCATGAAAGCTCCACATGGTGATGAGTGTTTAATTGAATACCTTATTTTTTTAATTATATATATATATTTTTTGTACTGTAATTTAAAGGTTTGGACAATTGTCAAAGATTTGAACACTTAGTTAAATACTTAAGTAATCAACTAAATATTTGAACAAGTAACCTAAATATTTTAATACCCAACAAACTTTTAAACATTTAAGCCCACTTATATTTGAAACAAAATAAAAGAGCCAAATTTGTTCATAAAAAGAATAAAAACAAACTTTTTTACAGCATTTAGAGCAAAGCATGAAGCAGCCACAAAATTAACAGCCACAACTGAAAACATTCAAGCAGCCACAAACAAATAGTATGAGATTAATTTAAGTTATGGATAAATTGTTGAAAAAAATAGTTGTTGAGCAAGATTCATCTCCCATCAAAGATACATATATTGAGAATCAAATGAAATAATCATTAAAGCAAAATCGTGTTGACTTGAATACCTTCCTTCGAAACCAAGGTTGCAAAAAAAAAAATTATATATACTATTCTAATAATAGGAACGAAATAAGAAGTGCATATTAACAAAAAAGGCATTGTAAACATGTTTACTATAACATTTTTCAAAGAGACATTAGTGGAGTAATGCGACGATTTAATCCTGGTTGGTTTAATGAATGCAGGAATGGTTGGAACTTGAACAATTGCATTGAAAATGATGTCGTGTTTTGTTTATGTTGTTACTTATTTAGAATTGATGACAAGATTATTATACAACGGTTTTAAAATACGAGAAGTCGTCGAAAATAATTATAAAAGTCTATTTATATACAAATTTTTATGTAAACAATCATGTCACTGTACTAAGTTTATCTTATTTTTGAAATTTTAGAAGTTTGAATTAATTTTCTATCTACCCTAAAAAATATTTCTAGAGCCGCCACTAATCCGATATACCTACTTATTCGACTTTATATTGATTTTATAATACATTTAGATCTCCTGACATTTTTTTGATAAAAGACTAATATTCTATTTAAAGTTAAGGTTTTAAAATTTTAAATTAGATATGATTTAGACATAGCCAATAGTTTTACTCCATGTGTATTTCATAATTTATATGCCAATTAATAATATTGCAACATGTAAGTTTTTTTATATTTTTAAAATTTCAACTTATGAAAATTAAAATACAGAACTATTGAATCTCAAGACCCTATAACGTAATGTTTTATATGATAGTATACATATATAACTTACGAATAAATTTAAGATTTTTAAAGATTATAACGTGATAAATTTTAAAAAATTATTAAAATTAGTTATATCAAGATAAATGATTAAGAATAAATTTAAATTTTCATAAGATTATGACATGATATATTTTCAAATTTATTAAAATTAATTATTTCAAGATAAATTGCAAAGCAGATTGGAAGGGAAGTAATTTAAAGCTCAAGAGCAGTTATATCAAGATAAATAAAAATAAGAATAAAACTTTATTAAGATAAAATTATACATGATAAATTTCAAAGCTTGGTCAGAAGGAGACATTAGGATTTATTTCAAAAGAGTTTGTAAGGTTATGATATCAAAATTTAAATTATGATAAATCTCAAAGTTTAGTAAAATAAGATAGTAAGTTGCAACAATTAAATTGTTTTCTTCACATAGAAAAAAATAAAATCTTTTAAAACTTATATGCGTGTTATATGATAAATTTCTGTAGTTACTATCAGGTATTCATATTCATATTTACATAATATTCAAGGATGGTAACCAAAATTTTGCATTTATGGCCCCAAATACAGAATTTTTTTGTTTTTTTTGCCTGTTGATATAAACAATCCCATTTCAACTCCAGAAAAGCAATATATATATATATATATATATATATATATATATATAACTTTTATTCAGTCTTAAGATCATATGAACAAAATAAAAGTCATAATATAAAATAATTTGTATACACATAAAACAAATAATACGTATCAAAATAACTTTCATTCTTTTAAAAAAAAAAAAAGACATCATCAATTAATTGTAGATGGCTTTAGATCGTAAGAAAATATCTTCCGTTAGAAATTCGATACATTGACAACATTAATGACTTTTGAACAAATTGTATTCTTTTGTAATTATTTTTTTATCAACTATAGATAGCTTTCCCATATTAATCTCACATAAATATCAAATAAAAGTCAATACAGTTTTAAGCATCTTAAACTAAAAATATCTATCAATTGTAGATAGTTTTCTCCTATTAATCTACATATATCAAATAAAGTCATACAGTTTAGACCATGTCCAAGTTTGAAAAGATAACCAATTAGTGTCCTTTCCCCCTAAGTTCCTGACCCTCCAGTGATATGAATGGGAAATGAAAAATAGGAAACCTAAAGTAAAATATGAATCAATACCAATGCCCCTTTCATGACCATCTAGTATATGTAGTTTTTTTGTTAATAAAAAAAAATCTATAGTCATTTAAATAGAAAAACTAAAAAAAAATACAAGGATAATCGAAAGGAACATATTAATTCTTTTTTAGAATTTTTTTTTATAGTTAGGCTAGTATGAGGTGTGTGGGGCAGGCATGTACATGAACTTGAAGTTTTTTCACAGTTAATTACTCATTATTAAAAATAATAATATTATTTTATTTTATTTTGTATAATAGTTATTTTAAATTTTTGATTATTAGTGACAACAATTGTCCTCACTCGAAAGTTAGAAGATTTTGACGACCTTTTATTGTCATTAAAAGTCATATTTTTAAATTTTAAAATACTATTTTTAGTGACAATTAATCTTTAAAATGACGAGATTTGTGTACATTTAGTTACAAATATGTCGTCACAAAAAGTGATTATTTAGTGACAATATGTTTTTTGTCACTAAAATTATAAGCCTTTGTGACGGAATCAATAAGTTGTCGCTACATACTTTTAGCTATGAATTTTTAGTGACAACGCTGTGACGACTATTTTATTATCAGTAAAAATCTCTAGTGACAGATAATAAATATTTTACGATAATTTTTAATTATCACTAATAATTAATTTTCTTGTAGATATTAATTCTTAACCACAAAAGAACCGTTGAAAAAGTTACAACTTGCTTGTCTTGTGAGAGGGCACCCATATAAAATCAAAAGAAAGAGGCGCCAAACTGTAGTCTAACTATAAAAAAAATTCTAAAATAGCAGGAAACCCTGCCCCCTATGTCCTCTTCAATGTTTCATCCTTACATAATAGGGAAAGGACTAAAAAGAGCAAAACGCACAAGCAAAAGAGTAAGCGAGAGAAAGAGCATGAAAAGCCAAAAAAAAAAAAAAGGGGAGAAAAAAAAAAAGAGAGGAGAGAATGCGAAGTAAATAAAATAAAAAATTAGGGAGTTCGGAATTATGTAATTCCATATTATTACAATTATACATTTCTTATTTTCACCCGACGATCCCTTGTTGATTCTGAACTTTGTCATTTCATATTTTGGCTGACAAGAATGACCTGATAAAATTCCATTATTGACCCACTTAGAGAAGATTTGTGGAAGTAAATAATCATTTTTTGGATTAAGAAATCTATAAATAAATTAGTTAAAATAGTAGGTTCAAAGAGGGGAGGCGGCCGGCAGGCCTCAGGTGCTGTAGGAGGGGGTGAGGGTAGGGTATAATGGTATATATAGTGATATGTGTAACATACAGGGGTGTTTGGTGAAGTTTTTTGACTGAATTTTTAGCTTTTTACTATTAATTTTAGTTATAAGTTATAATTTTTTTTTCAAACACTCATAACTTCTGCTACACGTGTTAATTACTTTTTTTCTATTTCAGTTACAAATTATAATATTTAACAAACATTCATAACTTCTGCTACAAATTACAATTTATAAGCTACTAGTTTCAATAATTCCAAACACTCCCATACACACATGTAAAAATGTATGTAAATAAATCATGAAAAGATATTTTCCTCTTCATGTTGGTTTATATATTTTTTAACAGTAATACTATTGTGAATAAAGTAATCTATCAAATTAATATACCAAATAATGTAGTATAATCGTAAGTACTGAATATAAGTAAAGCTAATGTCGGATCAATTGCATCAATACTTGTGATATCGCCACATCATTTGGTAAGTTCATTATATGAATTAATTTGATCATAATAACATTATTAATTTATTAACAGCAGGTCTTGAGGCAATAATGCATGTGATTATTTTATAGTGACTTGAACGCCAGATTTCCAATCAGAAAAGTAGTTTTTCGTTTACCATTCATAAATAATACAATTGGCTTCGTTTGGTTACTAGCTTAAAGCTTAAAAAAGTTACGTTCTCTTCCTTGGACAACTTAAGTTTTTTCATTTTTGTTTATTGACTTTTATCTTTATTGCCCCGTTGCTTGAAAAATACTTTTATACTTTTTTTAAAAATGTCACAAATTTTGTACTTTTATACTTTTTATACTTGTAGAGTTTATTCCACCTATAATTTTTTCCAAATTAATTTTTATTTTTTTTAGCTTAACTTGACTTTAGACAAAAAATATATATTTTTTGTTTATTTTTATTTTTTCTAAACTTTTTTCATCTTTCAATTAAATTTTTTTATTTTTTCGAATCGTCTCGATAAGATGAACCGAAAAAATAAATTAAGTAACATAAGATTTAATTTATTGACTTATTTTTGTCTTTTCTGAATTTTTATATTTTGATAAGAAAAATTTTGTTTATCGGCAAATTATAGTTTTACTAAACGATAAAAAAAAAGCATACTAAGGCCTTGATTGGCAATCTTAGCTTTTTAGCTTTCTTGCTAAAAACGTCAAAAAGCCAATATTACCGTTTGGTAAAAAAGTAAAAAAATCAAATCAAAACACAAATTCTTAAATATTCTATTTAAATTTTTACTAATTTTAAAATACAATAATACTACTAATTCATAACTTATTTAGTACCACTACTAACTACATATAATTGTTAATATCAAATACATAGAAGAGTAAAATTATTTACTTTAAACAAAAAATAAAAAAAACTTACTTCTTACCCAAACAACTAACTTACAAAAAGCTAGCATAAAAACTAAATTACCAAATAATTTACTTTGAACTCAATTTAACTTTTGGGCTAAAAAAGCACAAAAAAAATATAATTTTTAAGTTAGTTACCAATCGGGGCCTAAAAATAAAAATAAATAAGTAAAATAAGCAAATAAATAATTATCCCAAAAGGGGTAAAATATAGCTTAATGTGACTTCTTATTTTTTAGTTTAATATCTTAAATATGCCTAATATTAAAATCAATCTAGAAGTATGTTTTAATTTTTAATCTAAATGCGTGTCTAACAGCTCATACACAGTTCAGCTTTTTAGAATAATTTATTGTTAACTACCATTAGCATTCAAATACTTACTTAAAATAGTCTTAATTTGTAAATGGTAAAGCTTGTCAACTGGTAGAACACATTTTAATTAGAAACTGAACTTTTCAATAGTGGAAGCTGTTGAAACAATCTATCTTCACACCAATTTTATGCATGTCATTCGATGCATTTTGGTGAATAACCCACTTGTTTTTTCAGCAATAATAGTGTCATCATCAGATATAGAGAAATAATAATAGTGTCATCATCAGATATAGAGAAATAATAATAGTGTCATCACGGACAGATTCAACAAAAAACTTAGTTCATTTGTTTTCTTAAATTGAGCAATAAAGTTTTAATTTCTCTAATTTAATCAGGAGTTCTCTATTATGAAATAAGGAACTGTGTAACAAATAGTGGTATTTCATATGTTACCATAAACGGTAGAGGTGTTGATCCTTTAATTTGTCATGGGAAATCAATTTAAGACTGGCTATCTACCATTAGGTTGTTGCCAATCATTTAATTATTTTTGTATTGTCGCTTTTCGCGACTTTATATAGATTTCTGTTTGCAAATTTATAATCCTATATGAATTTTAAATATTAAAATTGATGAAATATTTGTTATATGTTATAATGTTGTTATTTTTTATTGCTCACTAACTCTCATATCCCACCACTTTTAGTAAGTGGAAGGACTCCACTAAAATGTTACAAACTATACATTTTAGTGAAGTTTTTGTACTTACCTCCAGCGGAAGGTAAAAAAGGGAAACTATCATCTTCTACATGTAATAACCTTTCAACTAAATAAATCTTATAATTTGGAATTGAGAGACCATGTTGTGCATAGCTGCACAGTATGGAGTGCTACGCGGGTTTTAGGATTCGGTTTTCGAATGTATTTCTATAATTAGATTCGTACATTATGTAAAATTCGTCAAGTTTATTATTTAAAAAAATTCAATTAATCTAATATTTATAACTATGTGATCAAATAATATTTAAATACAAGTAAATAACTGGTAATATTAATTTTAATAACAAAACTTTTAAACAAATATATTCGATCACATAGCTACAGATATTGGATCAACTTAATTTTTTTATAAATAACAAATTTGACGAATTCTACATAATAATTGAATTTAATCATAAAAATATATTTAAAAATAAAATCTTAAAACCACATAGCATCTCTTGTTGCGTATGCTGCGTTTTACTGCAAGCTCCCCAGGCCGCTGTGATTTACCATATAAGAAAGTTACTATAGTTATATTTCATGGGTAACTCATCAATTTGCAATAAAATTTAATAAAATTATTTTTTTTAAAATGGGTATATTTGGTTGTGTTTTCTAAAGTTGTAATTTTAAAATTATTTTCTAAAAGTGAATTTGCGAAATAAATTCATAATATTTTGACAAAAAAAATGTGCTTGGTGTACAACTTTTTAGAAACCCTAACTTTAATTCAAATCCTAACATTTGTTATATTCCGATTGTATTAGAATTCTCTGATACATTATGATATATAAATATATTACATCAGTATCAAAACATATTAGAAAACACGATCCAAGACAGCCTGAACCAGTCACCACCACCGTCGGCCACTCTCTCGAACTCCGTTTTCAATGCCGTTTTTTTTTTAAATAACTCTCGAAAAAAAGTATTTTTCTGTGAGAAAACCAGATCGAAAATTGCCCAAAAAATAGCTTTTAATGATGCTTGAAAACGGCCGCCGCCGCTACTTGCACCGCTGTCGCTACTTGCACCGCCAGTTTGGGTTTTTTTCGGTAGTATTTTTGCTCCATGTTTTTTTTTTAAAAAAAGAACTAATATACAGCAATATGTTGCTTTGAACAACGTCTTGAAAACAGCCCCGAAGGGCTGCTGGTACTGCTGCCGCTAACTGCTAGCCGTTGCTGCTACTTTTTTCCACATGTTTTGCTATTGTTTTTTCCATCTTTTTGGAGTGTTTTCTCAGTGGTATTTTATTGTTATTTTTTGCTAAAAAATCTGCTCAAAATCAGTCTTGGAAACATCAAAAAATGGCCTAAAATTGCCGCCGGTGGGCTGTTTTTTAAGGCAATTTTTTTCATATTTTGGGACATGTTTTACTATTATTTTTAAGCCTAAAACCTATCGAAAAAGCTGTTAGAAAATATGTCAAGAGACTGTAAAAAAAGCTAAAGCATTCCATGGCCCATAACTCCCGAAACCACCACCAGTGCTGTCTCATATTTTTCGTATTCTTGGATATTCAACACGTTCTTAAAAATTCTAAGCAGATATTTAAAAATAAAAAATTATTATTACATCGAAAATCTATGTCCTGTAGGTTCATATTCGATCAAGAAAAAAAAATTTAATCTATCACGTTCAACCCTCGTGATTAAAAAATTAATTAAATCATCATCCAAACAATTCAATCAAGTATGAAAAATATAATAATAATAAAATTGGGATTAAAAACGCATACAAAACAAAATTAGTACAGTTGTAAATCTACCTGGCCCCTCGATAAACTGTAAACAAAAAACAAAATGGCTCTGATACCAATTGTTGAAGGCAAAACTGTCAAGATCATTATTTTTGTAAACGATTTTCGATAAAAAATTACTGGACGGACAATCGCCGAAGCAGGTTTCAGATAAAACTTTTGATGCCGAGCGATCAAATAAAAACTCGTGCTACCATAGTTAATTTAGAAGAATATATTTTGGTCGATTCTCCAATTACGATTTCTGATTCTGAGTTGAATCGCCCGTCATATCTTCTACTGTATTTCTTATGCAATTTTCAAACGTAGTGTGGGTTACGAACCTTCGAAAACTCGTACCGGTAAAATCTAGTCAGCTTTAGTCTTGAAAACAAGTTATAAATTTGATTCAGTCTACCCCGCATATTTGCAGGTTTATAGTATGGACCTATGAAATAATTATGACTCAGACTTTTAGTGTGACCCAGATATCCATCAATCGATTTTTGCAAATATGCAAATCTCACAGGGATTTCTGTAATTATAAAACCTTGCAGCGATTTCTACAATTTTTATAAAACACTAAATTACAGTTCACACCACTAAAGAACTGTGACTGCAATCTAAATTATAATCTCAAGACCATCATGCATTGAGCTCATGTTATTAAATGCTCAACTCATCTTCCCACGTTAAGATACCATATACCCGTCAATTAAATTTAATTACTGTTAATTTAATTTAATCGGCATCTTTAAATTACTTAAACTCTTCTGCTTAACTTATCTGATTGCCGAATAAATAAATCTACCTGCAAGGTTTGGCCTAATCAAAACTTATAAGTTTTCTTAAAAGGGTATCGTCAATTCTGATCATTCGAGACGTGAATTTCGTCAATAATTAATATTCACTATATAAATAATATCACTATCTAACTCACCGAAAATATAGACCCATATAAGATCGCACTCTCTAATAAATCAAAACAACGAGTATTAAATATACGCAAATAATTAATTATTTTAGGATTAAGAGTATAAGCACTCTCATAATAATTTTAGAGTGTGAATTAATTTATATAGTCAGTATAAAATTAATTATCCTAATGTATCATATTCATTACACACAAAGTGTACTAGTACAGAGAGTCGAAACAATAGACGACGTATTATCTGTTTTTCGAAATCAAGACAGATCTATTAAAATTCTGTACTACAATCGTACCAATAGTATGTCCATTTTCATCTAAACTATGAATAAAAACTTATATTATACAAGAATCTAAAATCTGGTTTTCTGTGTTCAAACCGTACTCTATACACCAAATTAAGTACTGTACATAATAAAGAACATTCATGTATAACATTTAAAGAAATGATACTGTATACATTACTCATTAAATTTCTCATAAAATAAAAAATTTAATTTTATTAAAAATAAAATAAAATACTAAAATCATAATATAAACTATAATTTTCAGTATACAATCCTAACAATCTGGTTTGACAGCGACGGCGATTGAGATTTGGCTCGACGACAATGGCGATTAAGCTCACGATGGACTTTTACTGTGTTTTGAGAAATTTGGAAAAAAAAAAGTGAACTTAAATAGCTAAAAAGAACTTTTAATTGTTTTCAAAAAAATTTATTTTTAAATTATTTTTTAACTCACTTTTTTGAAAACTATTTTGTAAAAAATGTTAACAAATGCATTTTTATTTTTTTCGGGCAATAATTTTTAAAAAGTAAAAATAAATAATGTAACCAAATAGGCCTTAATTCCAGTGACTTGAACAATGAACACCTTATCATAGATTCATAGGCTAGTGTAAAATTTGTTGAATTTTTTCTTTCTTTCTTCGCTAGTTTTTCTTCCCCTCTTTAATGATTTTTCTTTTCCTCCCCCCTCGTTGGTCCTTTCTTCACTCCCCTTTTCTTAGTTTTTATATATATATATATATATAATTTGTAATTTAAATATAATTTGATATATAAATTATTATTTTTTAATTTTTTAAAAAATTACTAATCTTTAAAATATAAAGTATGATTAAAATTATAAATAAAAAAAATGACCCTCTAAAATAATTTTTAATAAATTATAAAAAAATGATTAGAGAAACTCAAACGTAAACAACCATTACGCATTGAAATATTCTTAATATACAATGAAAACTATTATTTTTTAATTAATTAATAATAGTGAGCCAAAATTTCTCATAAACTTTGTTTGGTATTTTGATTTAAAATTAATGGGTAAACTACACTGATATTTTTTGAGATTTATTAAAATATTAATTACATCTCTTGTAATTTTTAAAATGCTACTAACTTCCCATCTAATTTAATTTTTACATTATATTAGTCAAACCGTCAATATTTTTGTTAACTTTAATAGAAAAACTGTTTAAAATAAAAATAATAATAATAAATTATTTTCTAATTATTTTTTGTGTTTGAAATATTTTATTATTATAATTAGAAAATATTTT
>JAOTRH010214089.1:0-10776 GCA_034768845.1 Heliamphora exappendiculata | reverse complement strand
TTTAGATATGATTGCTGTAAATCTGTAATTAGCCATGTAATCAGCCCCGCGATGGTTATATAATGAGAAGAAATCCTTACTTTGAGGTATCGAATAAAATTGACAATATTAACAATTTAGAGTTTTAAACACCTTGTCAAAAGGCTTCATAATTAATACTTTGCTCAAATACACATGAACAACCAATGCCCGAATAGTTATAGTTTCAATAAGGAAGTTATTATGCACCTGTTTTAATATATGAAAAACTGTTGATAACATTTGTAAATGTCAATTTATATACATTTTGTTTTTTTTTTAAGAATATAATCACTATATTAAATTTCTTTCTCTTATTTTTGTGATTTAAAATGTTTGAATTAGTTGATTTATTATAAATAAACAATAAGTATTGATAATTGTAGTTTTTATATAAATTTTAATTTTAAAATGTTTGCTTATATCCTGAAAAATATTTCTGGGGTTGTCTATTCGGAAAAATATTTCTCAAACCACCAGTAGTCTAGGATTTGTATTTATATATATCACGAGTTATCGCAGATAATACTAATCACGATTACTCGTGTTTTATCTAATATTTTAAAATATTAAAATTATCGTTATTGGTACTTTTAAAAAGGCATAAATAATATTAGTGTTATGATATAGAACTACTTTGATGTTGTAAAATTAGCCCAGGCGAGTTTCGTCTGTGATAGTTTAATTCGGATTAAGAATATAGTTTCCTTCCTTATCTGGATTAGGATTCTAAACTTTTTTTTATCCAAAGCTAGAGAGAGATTTATCTTCTAGAGTTACAGAATCAGACCCTCTCATCCGCGAAGCTGGGGTGGGATATATGCACAAATTTCCGGCGTCATGGGTCACCTTCCTTCTTCCCCTCCCAAGGCGCTCCTAAACCGATCGTTATTTTCTCGTTTTCCTATTTTGCTTTCTTGCAATTTGAAATTGTTATTATAACTTTTATTTATAAAAATTAGAACACTTAGAGAAATATGACACAACAGGTAAGTGCTGCTGTACTTTATCGCCCTAACTATTTGACTCTTTCCTTTTCCTTTGTTGTTTCTATAGTTGAGGAGTAATTATTTTGGTGCTTTTAAAATATTATATTACAAATTTATGTGATATTTTTACTTAATATAATAACGATTAATTTTAAGTAAAAAGATAATAATTTATTTATTGAGTAATTAAAAAATAAATAATAATTTATATTTTATAAATTATAATTATTTATTTATTAAATATATCACAAGACATCGTCTACCTAATAATTTGACACAATTGGGTTTGTACCACATTTTGCTTTCAACCCTTTTCCCCTAATTTGTACCCTCTTTTGGCTCATTTGTATGCAACTTTTTCTCTTGAAATTGAAACTCTGATTTAAACGATTGTACCTTTAAGAAAATTGTCGGGAGAGTCAGCAAGTTCAGACAAAAAGTCAAAAATTGTAAAAATATTTCAAATGAACTGTAAAATCCAAAATCATTTCTCTGATTGGCCTAGAAAAAATCGTATTTTCAACAAATTTACCCCCAAAAACAGTGTTTACTTTATTTTTTCTAGGTAAACGCCAATTCCCCGCAATCAAACCCCACGTGAACGGAAAAGCCAATTGGCCAAGGCGTCACAGCATCAACTCCGCGATTCAAAATAATTGTGATGTTTGGTATTATTAAAATTAAAATTTATATTAAAAATTATATTAAAAATTATAAATATTTAGTAAAAATTATAATTTATAGTTGAAATATAAAAAAAAATACTTATAAATTATAATAAAAATTATGGTATTTAATTATAAATTTATAATTTATAATTAAAATTAGTATCAAACACTTAAAAACTACTAAAATTAGCTTTGCCAAATACCTCAAATGTTTACTTTAGCTTCAAATTTAAGAGATAGCCAAGGATTCTTAATAGAACATGTCATATGGGTGGCTTTTATTTTCGAGTTATTTACTACATTAGGTTCATATTTTTTGAACTTATTTTAGAATAAGTTCTATTTACTTTTAAATTATTCTAAAAAAAATTATTTTTAGAAGTTATTAATGATATAGATTATTTTACTTATTTTCACAAAAAAATGTATTGAATAATTAAAACAAGTGATAAATACGTTGGTTTCGCCATTTTCGGAATACCAGTAATAAAATAAATAATCTAAAACTAATTTCAGAATAAGATAACAACTGAATTAATACAATTGCATATATATCGAGATAGAGAAAATTAGCAGCTGACTTATAATAAACTGCAAAGAAAAGAATTCTAATGTATTGAAATTAATAAAACATATTTAATAAAACAAAACTAGTTTTGGAAAACAGGAAAAAACATATTCTATTTTGTTATACAGAATACCATTTTAATTAAGTAAAACACAAAACTAAACCTTTAATTATAGGACGAACAGAATGTTAATAATGAAAAGCAGACTACAGTTTTAATAAATTAAAAGCCAAAAACATAACTGAACTTTGAGAACATATACTCTTACAGAACTGAAATTTGGGATCGAGTCCAACGTTTAACGGTGTCTACTTAAGATAGATTACGTCCTCGCCACGGTGGTTGCGATTGACCGGACGTCTACCTCTTGGATAAAACGATCCCCGTGTGCAGAGGAACCACAGCAATTTGCACACCCACGAACGCTTATGTGTTTAAACTTTCTCGACAGACTCAAAATGCATGAAGACAGAATAGCAATAGAGGCTCTAGGCAAAATTGCTGCAGATGATTAAGTATGGAAGATAATGGAAAATCAAGTGCACAAAATGGATCTGGAACGGCTTGTTTATAGATGTTTGAAGATGACGGTTCGGTTCAAACCGAACCGACACTGCACCGGCTCGGTCTGTCCCAACAGATGCGAACCAAAAATGGCACCGGTTCGGTCTGTCTCAACAGACGCGAACTAAATCTGACTCCAACGGCTCGCTATAACGGTAACGGCACATTTAAAATTTAAATAAATTAAAATTTTAATTAAATAAAATTTTTGTAAAAAAATAAAGGTTGACCTGCGACCCGAGCCTGAGCCCGGCCGAGTGGCGGCGCGCCTGTGGTTCAATGGACCAAGTTGAACTTTGTCCATAACTCCTCTCCAATAAAAGTTGGAATGACCTAAAGGGCCAACCTTTTATCTCCAACCTAGGCTATATAAGCCACCATAAATTTTTATCCCCAACTAATGTGGGATTGGACTTTCTTTTATAGTTACTTGAAAACCCACACTTTTTTCTCCCAAGCAATGTGGAATAGAAGTAAGTTACTATTATTTTGCCAACTTCAATGGCACACTTTTGGAGTCAATTTCTCATTCACCCATTAATAGTTTTAAATGCCACAAAATTCATAATTACTGTACTCATTAAGATAAACAAATTAAAATTTTGAATCATCAAAAAAGATTAATTAAACACAAAGATAATTAGCTTCAAAGTTAGCTAAAAATTATGTTTTAATTTTTGTTCAAAACCATTTTTTTTTTCAACAAAATACACATTTAGTGGCATGATATTGATACTTAATTTGTTGTTTCGAATTTTAAGTTTCATAACTTTTGTTATATGCATTAGTTTTTTAAAAAAAATTTGCTTTTATACTTACTTGTCATATTGAATATAAAAACTTTAAAAAAAAAACAGAAATCAGAAAGTCTTATATAAACTAAGAAACTGTTAAAAAATAAGAACTTCATCAATTAATATTTAAAATCAATATAATGTCATATAAACTGAGAAAATTTTTATTTGTTAAAAATATGAGAAATAGTGTGCAATGTATCAATATTGAATAATAAAAAATTAAATAAAAAGAAATTAAGCATTTAGAAAATGATAAATTTTCATTTTTACATGTAGAAAATGAGAATATTTTCATTTCTGCAGGTTATCATTAAAAAATTTGAAACGAAAAGGGTTATGACATTGTTAAATAAATACAAAAAATTATGGGGACAAAAATAAAATCTACGCTAAATTAATATTAATACAAATCAAGTTTTAATTATAAATTATTAAAATAACAAGAAATACTATCACTTTTTACTTGTATATACATGTTTTAACTAATATATCATCCAAAAAAAGATTATAAATATTTAAAATAAAAATATACAATAACATAACAAAAATGTTGCAATCAAAAAAAGTAGAAATGGAACTTTAATTAATAAAAGTGTATATGTATATATATAAAATATTCACTATTTAATATTAATTTTAAAATTAAATCATATTTAAAATATCTTTAATCACATATAATTGTTAGTTTTCCTACCCCAATTTAATTGTGCTAAACTTTTGTTATATATATCTAATTTTAATTAAAATAATATTTTTAAAACTGATGAGGATCAATCAGTTATGACCGAACAACCGCTCGTTGCCGAGCAAACCGAGTGTTGGGGAGGTTATTCGATCGGACAGGCCTGAGTGCATGGTTGGACATTGTAACTTCCATCGGTGATCAAGGTCCGCTCTCACTTTTAATGAGTCAAGCGGATCTTCCATAATATAAAAAGATTCTTTGAGCGTAACATACGGAATTATATATAATCAATATCCAATTCCCCTTATAAGCGAAACGAACACTCTAGTAATGAGGTATAAGAAAATTAATCCTTGCAATTAATCTATTATTGCATTATTGTATTATTGAGGTTGACTTAGGCATAAGAGAGTAATCGGTGAATCTTTACCGGTGTCAAGTTCATCTTTTTTACTTCTCAGGGCTCGGCAGAGTACGAGCGAGTAGTTAACCAGACTAATAATCCACTCGATCAGAATCTGTACCCTCCCAAATCCACCTTATCGAGGTATCATGAACATACTTGTCGAGCATTATTAATCAAGATTCATATTAATTATGAAATTCTATAAAAATACAAAATAATAAATTTCCTCTTAACAACTTTAGTTTGGCTTAAAATCGCTTAAAGTGATCATGGCTTATTGGCTTATTACTTATTTATCTTAAAATTATTTTAAGCTAACTATAACTTTTAATCTTTTAAGTTATTTTAAAATTACACTAAACAAACTTCTTACTTATTTAATTTAAAATATAAAATTAAATTCTTAAGTTAAACTATCAAACAAGGCCTAAGTTGCAACACAAATTTGTCTAAAACTGTTCCTATTCAATTATTTGAATCATGCTAATCACTCTCCATTAGACGGTGATTAATAGTTCAATAAGAATAAAAATATTTTAATATTAATATATTTTTTAAGGTAAAATATATTATATTTTCAACATTAACACTCTTCCTACAAATATATATGTACTTTTCTTTTATCATTCATCGCCTTTGATTAGCATTTTTCATTCAAGAAAAGCTTAATTATGATCTTGTTTGGGTGGTTTGTTTATTTACTTATTTGTTTATTAGCTAATAAGTAAAATTTCATTTAAACCACATTGTTTGAGTGGTTTGTGGATTATTTGCTTATAAGCCAGTTACCTAAATAAATTTATTTATTTATTTGTTTATAAGTCAGTTTATTTATTTATTTGGCTACTCAAACGAGTTTATTTACTTATTTTTTTATTTTTTTATTTTTTTATTTTTGACTTATTTAGTTTGAAAGTAATTTATTTTTTAATTTAGAAATTAATAAATAAATAAGCAACATCATCCAAACAAGACCAATGTAAATGTGCGGAATAAATCTAGTGTGTCATAACACACTACCACCAATAATTTTTTGCATTTTATGCCTATTAGCTTTTTTTAGCTGGAAACGGGGTTGGTGCGGTACAGCAATACACACTACCCGTGCCGTGCGACTTAAATAATTTAATTTTTGAATATATTTTTATTATAGAATTAATTTATTATGTAAAAATTGCCAAAATTTTTAATCAAATAAAAATAAAAATTAATTTGATATATATAACTAAGTGATAAGATAAGAATAAGTTTTTATAAAAAAAAAACTAGACAAATATTATTTAATGATTTAGTTATAAATATTAGAACAATTTTATTTTTTATATAAATAAATAAAAACTCAATAATCTCTACTTAATAAACTAACAAAAAAATTCAATAATTTTTACATAATAATTTAATCTAATTATTAAAAAAATGCTATAAAACTAAGCCTATGTTTAAAGTAGTTTTTTTTGGAAGCTTTTTTGCATAAAAATCTCTAAAAAAAACCAACTTATTTGGCTTCAATTGGTTTTTCTATATATTTTTATATTTATTTTTTACAAAAAAAAAAAGCTAAAAAGGCTAAAAAAAATTTAGTCCAAACATAAGCTAAAGCCTTCATTGATAATTTGGCTTTATAGATTTTTTAGTTAAAAACACAAAAAAACCAACTTTATCCGTTTGATTAAAAAGAAAAAAAATTAAAAAGTCAAAAAAATTAAATCAAAACATAAATTTTTAAAATATTCAAATTAAATTCTCACAATTTTTAAAATACAATAATACTTCTTATTCATAACTTATTACTACCACTACTAATTATATATAATTATTAATATTAAATATATTGAAAGGTAAAAATGTCAAATTTGAATAAAAAAAATAAAAAAATTAACTTTTTATCAAAATAATCAATTTCAAAAAAATTAGTTTAAAAAGTTAAACTATCAAACAATAGCTCCGTTTAGGTGGACTAGCAAATAAACAAATAAGTCAAATTTTATTTAAATATAGTCGTTTGGGTAGCACATAACTTATTTGTTTATTTGCTTATAAATCAGCTATTCAAACGAACTTATTTGCTTATTTGCTTATGAACCAACTTAATTGATTTATTAGCTAACTTATTTGCTTATTTAACTATTTAAACGAGCTTAATTATTTATTTACTTTTTTACTAATTTTTTTATTTTTAACTTATTTGATTATTCAAGCGATATAACTTATTTTTTAACTTATAAACTAATAAATAAATAAACAAAATCACCCAAAACCGGCCAATATAGTTTAAATTTAATTTAACCTTTTAATAAAAAATTATAAAAAATTTAATTTTTAAACTAATTATCAACCCCGTCCAAATTCATTTGGCAGCATGTACGTTGCTCCACAACAGCTGCTTATGTCCAGCAGCAGTTATTTATTTTTAAAAAGGTGGTGCAGAATTTATTTTATAAATAATGGAATCAAATCAACCAATAGTGATGCACGTGCCTCTGCACAAATTGGACAAAATTGGCCAGAATCAACTTGCTGGCTGCTGCCAATTATTACATTACTAAAGTATTGGACTTGCCTAAAAATACTATTATTATTATTTTTAAATTATTTATGTATTTTAATAATTTTTTTAAAGTCTCATATTATTATAAATAACTCATACTAAGAGACACTAAACATGATTTGTTTCCTTCATTCCTTAAATTTAAAAAAAAATTATACATAGTATGCATGATTATTACTAAAAAGGGAGAGAAATAGGTGCCATTCAAAAAAGAGAGAAAAATAGGTGCTATTCAAAAAAAGGAGAGAAATATGGAGAGGTGGGTGTCTGGGTGATGTGGGGACAAAAAAACGTGTGATGTAAACATGTTGTTGATTTATTTATTTTTTTATTTTACTTTTTTAAATATATTTTGTTTTTGATTATTTTGAAACTCAAAAAAGACATGACAGAGTTTCAAAACATGAAGTTAATGGGTGGAGTAATTGTGGAGGAAACAGGGCAAAGGGTTATTGTCCGAATTGAATCTTGATAGCGCGGTAAAAATTTAAAAAATTATTAAAAAACACGAATTAAAAAGAACATATGATAAAAAAATTAACAAAATTACAAATCTTAAGAGAAAAATAAATCAGCAAACTTAAACTGCTACAATCAGTTTTTGGCTATCATAGAAGTTAGGGGAACATAATGATTTTAGAATTAAGACATAAACTGTGCCCTGTTTTATTATATAGATTTTTCTTACCAGTTATTTTGCTCGGTCTCCTAGCAATCATGAAAAAAAAAAAAACTACTTAATATTTAATTATTGAAATTAACTCAAAACAAAACAAAACAAAACAAAACGATCCTCCTCATATCATAGTAGATGCTAAGTTTTGAAAATTATTACTAAAAACATATTAGAAAGTCATAATTTTAGAAAATTTAGACTAAAACTAAAGTCAAGAGGAAATAATAGAGCGCAAGTGCAACACGTGAAAGATTTTACAAAAAAAAATAGAAATGAAATATTTGATTAATTAAGCCATAAACAATTGCATAAATTGATGACTAGAATTTACTTCATGATGCTTAAACTTCTTGGGGACTAAGGCTTGAGAATCTTTTGAAGTAAATTGATCATTACGCATAATCGAACCCCTACAATATGAAAGGAAAAGGGAAAAAAGAAAAAAAATAAATGCTACTAAGATAAACTTCTTGACAATCAACCAGTGAATCTTTTTTTTACGAATTTAACCAATATATAAAAGAATGAATCAAATTGAAAATTTGAACATCAAAACTTGTATAAAACATCTGTATCACATATTAAAGCAACCTATTGACCAATCTACTAATCATTCAGAAAACTAAAAAGAATTAACATTAATACTCCAAATAATCTCAATCAAATTCACCAAAAGAATATAAGTGAAGAAAGTAGTTTCGACATCTAATTCATTAATCCAACTTTAGTAATAAATTAAGAAAAAAACAAACACAATTATCATCTTAGGAATTTTAAATTATAATCCTCTTGTTTACAAATGCAACTCAACACCTTCAACCAATATTCTCTCTTTCCACATAACGATGGTCAGGGAAACAATGTAAGTTCGTTCCCAAGATATTTTGGGAAGACCAGATAAAAATAAAAAAAAGTACATAAATTACTGGGCACTGGTCATACCCTAGTCTCATATATTTGAGTAATGAAAATGCAACATAAATGATTCAACAATTAATTAATCGTCCTCTAGTTTTATGCAAACTAACAAAATATCCAAGTCAATCAACAAAATTATGGTAAGAGATCAAATACAAAAACCACACTTTTAAAACTCAAACCAACACCTTAGAGCACTTGTGAATCAGTCTATTTTATAAACCGTGGTTGCATGAACACAGTGGGTGAGGCTAATCATGCACAAATTGTGAAAGCCATGCTTGAAATCAAGTTTAGCATGCGCTTGACCAGGTTTAACATGGCTCGAGATTAAGATCCATGTTGTTTGTAATTTAAAAACAAAATAAATAGAGAGGGGGGCTAAAGGGGCTGAAAACCTCGAATCCCCTTCCCACACATGAAGAGGTTAAACATGAAAAACCTACACAAAAATAGAAAGAGGTGAAGGAGATGTGACGTTGAACCCTATTTTTAATGATCAAGTGTTGAAAAGAACCACAATAAATAAAATTAATAAGATCTCTAAAAAAATTAAAATATAAAAACTACCAACAAAATGTGAATATTCTCTATATCGGCAAAACACAGCACGCAAAACCACTTTACAAACACATATATGAGTATTTAGTAGGTTGAACTTGCCGCCTCACCCTTTACTTTTGCTGCGGTTCGAAAAATTTCTGCATAAAGCATTTCAACAGTGACTTATGTGGTGATTGAAAGTATAATATATATAGATGCCCAATTCTGGTGGCCACTTATGCACTTAGAATAAATAAATGTACCTTTGGTTAATGGTGACTTATCTCAAGCAAATAAAATTCACCAAAAAACCTTAAGAGCTTAACTCAAAACCAACAAATTTGATGGATGGGCAAGTATCTACAAAGTGCAAACTAAAATTAAACTATACATTAAAAATACCAAATGTCACAAAGAATTATAATATTTATTTTTCAAAATCAGCAGTCATACAATAAAACTTATCTCATGCAGATAAAATTCAACAAAAAGTCTCAAAAGCTTGACTAAAAACCATCGAATTTGATGGAGAGATATTGAAAAAGTGCGAACTAAAATACATAAAATTCAGTCTTTGATCTATCTACAAATAAAGTAACATACCTTTAACAATTGAAGTTTAATTTTAATGCCATTAAGAAGCTTTATTGATATGTGACATACCTTTAACAATTTTTGATCTACAAATAAAGTGAAATGGAAAGAATAGCAAATTTTCTTTTACTGTAAATCTGATTTTTTTTTCTTGGTTGTGAATCTAGTTATAAATTAGAAAACCAAATCTATCTGGTTTACTTTTTTCTAGGTTGTAAAAATTACAACAAAAAATTATAACTGAAAATGATATTTTTTCTTTTCTGGGTTTGAAAAAACCAAAATACAGCCCACAAATTAATAGCATTTATTAGTAAAACTAATCCCTGGATCAAATTAATAGCATTTACTATGCCAAGGTGTTCCAACGTCAAATAAATATTTTTTTACAAATTTCTTTCTAAATTTTTCGGACATTTGAGTTTTTTGTATTAATACTTCGAAGTATTGGGAGTTTTTTGTATTAATACTTCGAAGGATCAATTTTTTGATCCTTTATCACAAACAAAATATATTTTAATTTAATAAAATATAACAAATAAAGATCAACATAAGAACATAGAGCCATAAAATTTTACAAAAAGTGAGTCATATAATAGAAGATTTACATTTTCCATTGTTCCCATATAACGCAGTACGACTTACTACTGCAAGTCGATTCACAAAGGAGTTGCATTTATCAATCAGTTCAACTAATTTTCTTAAAAATGATAATTACAAAATAAAAAAAACTCATAAACCACCCAACTTAAATAATGTGGGCTTATTCATATGTTGTTTCAGCACAATGAAATTGCATAT